>JABSTQ010000094.1:0-29400 GCA_013358835.2 Ixodes persulcatus | reverse complement strand
GAGCGGGGTGTTCGTGAGAGTTTATCCGACATTAATATATGTTTAAAAATGCAGTATTGTACAATTTATTATATATATAATATAAACAGAATATACAACGTGCTACCATGGTTGAAAGTACCAATTTTTTATATTTATGATTATCCCCGTACAGGCACGTATCCAGGGGGGGGGGGGGGGGGGCCCATGGGGCCCGGGCCCCCCCTCCGAAATCTTCGATTTTGCTGGGACCTCCTCTCCCCCCTCCCCCTCATACAGCATTTGTCATGGGCGCCCCCCCCCCCCCCCCCCCCGAAACAAAATCCTGGCTACGTGCCTGTCCCCGTAACCGCGGGACTAGGTGCAATCCCGCAGATCTCCACACTTTTCGAATGAACCGGTCCGCTGGGACGTTTTCTTCCCTCGTACGGGCTCCGATTCTGGAAAATTTACGTTGTGTGTGAGCTGCTGACTGTCTAAAAAGGAACGCTGAGACTTTCAGAAGAGAAGGGAACCGAAAAAAATCCAGTAATTGTCGCAGGGAGCGCACGCGAGCAAGAGATGGGTCGACAACGTTAAAGGGATACTGAACCAAAGAATTTAGTGTCCATATTAAGTGGCGCACGTTCTTTCCACGAGCCAGCAGCCGCCGGTGTGCGCGAGCACTCGCAACGAAAATGACGTCAAAGACCTCCATTCGCGCTTGAGGACAGTGAAATGCATGGGCTTCGGGCCAAAGGAGAATAAAGACAGGCTTTTCATCTCTACAAGTGAAAGCTACATGCTTGTTAGACCAATTAATCGCTTACCTTTTACACCAGACACCACTGTATAGATGAAAAACTTGTCTTTATTCTCCTTTGGCCCGAAGCCCATACATCTCACTGTCATCTTAACCGCGAATGGAGGTTTTTGACGTCATTTTTGTTGCGTGTGCTCGCGCACACCGGCGGCTGCTGGCTCGTGGAAAGAACGCGCGCCACTTATTATGGACACTAAATTCCTTGGTTCAGTATCCCTTTAAGCCTCCCACACCTCGGCTGCTGCTCTCGTGTGCGTGTGTGTGTGGTTCTTTTGATTCTCCTACCAGTCGTTTTTCTGTCGTCACCGCAGTCTCGGGTAGTTTTTTTGTGTTCGCTTGATACTACGGCATTTACGTGGATTCGCGGAACAAGTCCTGCTACGGTTTGAGTGACGTGTGGCAACTAGTCAACGATGACACTGGTCGATTATCGATAGACCTCTCGATAAAGAGACTTAAAGTTTGTGTTCAAATGTTTTCGTCACGGATGTTGTAGAACGTATGGATACGATCGACAGGTGAGAAACAACTTATCTACGGGCTTTCTTGGTCATGTGGGACGCGAGTAAAGTGCTGCAGTCGTTTTTTTTTTTTTTTGTTTTTCGTGATAGAATGGCATCTTGTTCGATCGTTATCCGTGTGCGGTTGCGTCGACATTTGTAAATCTGTGTGGTAATATTCTAGTTTTCACTGGAAGGTGAATAACAAGGTTGTGTGATTATAAAAAGTGTGTTGTTTGTGCTTATGTGTTTATTTATACTAATGTTATTTTATTGCCTTTACCGCTTTTATACTAGAATCTTAACTATATTAAGGTAATAGTATTATTGTATACAAAATAAGATATTTTGTTCTAAGGCAGCTCGAGCCTATAGGGAGAAGTAAATTAGTTGACTGTAAATAGCATGTTTAGTACCCGTGCCACACGGAAAAGTTAATATATTTTCATTAAATGATATGAGCTTGCGGTGTTGAGTGATTATACGATCGTCGCAAGCTGATTTGTCGACCCCATAATGTAATTCAATCGAAATTACATTACTTTTGCCATCTGGCCGGGGTATGATGCAAGAATTCAGTGACTGCACGCGATAACATCGCTTACATGATCGTAAGTGACATTTGTCTAGCCGTGTCCGCGTTGACTACGTCTACCTGATTTTTAACCGTGATCTGTTTTGCTGTGTCCAATCACTGCGTGTCTCGCCATTTTGTCGAAGTATTTCTGTGTAAAATATGCATTCCTACAGCAATAATTGCGTGACTCAATGAATTCTCTTATACGCCTACCTCGTACCATTTCATACCGATTATTTAGAGGTGTAATATATATTTTGCCCGTGTAATAAAATATTTTCGAGACCCCTTGATATATGTGCAGCTTTCATTTTAGCTAATAAGACACGCGTATGTGACTAAAAGCGCGTTACGACAGTCGATCCACGCGCGTTGCCTTCGCTTCGACGTGCACCCCTGATGGCCTTCCTTCGCGACGTCACGAGAAGAGCGCTACGGCCTTGTCTTGTAGGAGGTGTTGCGTCAAGAATCCTGAAATTTAGAAGCTTTGTAGGCGGAATTTCTATAACATTTAATAACGGCAATCGTAAAACATTATTTTTTTTTTCGGCCTTTCTTTTTGAAATACCAAAAATCGGAGTCCGTTGTGGTGCCGCCTCCTGGATTTGTATCCTCCCACGGAAAACAGGCGACACCGCTCAAAACCCTCTATGTCAAAACCGGTCCGCCGGCGCTCGCTCCTTTCCTCCTCGCTTTGGGTCGCGATGGCAACAGCACGGAGTCGTGAAAGGAAGTCGTCTCTCAGGACTGTTCGATTCGGCCAAAAAGTTCTGAGTTCTGTCCGAGTTCAGACGAGTGCAGGAGCCGTGCAGCGGTGGCGCAGAACCAGTGCAGCCGCCGCGCTAAGACTGGCGCTGTAATCGGCTTTCCGAGAGGATGCGCAGGGTGTCGTCTGCATCTGTTGGCTCTTGTTTCTCCACGCCACGTTGTACGCTACATTTAATTAATCGCGGTTTGTTGAGACCATTCGTGTTTCCTTAGTTTTAAAGTATAATAACGGAATCTTTTCTGTGAATATTTTTTTATTTGAGTGTACTAAAAATGTTTTCTGCACGAAATGTGTTTCTGTCTGCATTTTTAACGGCCGTACGGTTCCTGTCGTTTCCATAAGCGTTCGTGTCCTTCACATTCATTTAGCAATAGTAGATTCATTCCAAGTCTCTCGAGTTTCGCATTTCGACGATAGGTTCGCGGCATCTGGATGATTTTGCGTCGAAAGTCACTGGCGGCAGCGCGCGGTCGGTAGCGGTCACCTCGAAGACGAAGGCCTGACGATAGCGTTTTGGCCAAGACAGGTATCGACCGTAACTTTAACGTCAAGCTGAAGCGTTTATTCTGATTCTCGAGAAATACCTGCGTGGAACTACCAAGCCAATGCCTATTCTCGGCGTTTTTCCCCGGCCCGTTAGCGGACGTCCACATATACCAGCGGACAAAGCATGCAGTATTATGCTCAGCTACGGGGCATGTGAGGGCCAATGTACTAAATCCCAGACCTCTGCAATGTATCGGAGTCTTCAGTATGCATCCAAGAGCAACTGAAGACGGGGACTATCATGAGTGCAATACCTTTCCCGTGTCTGTAAGGAAGAATATCAACACTGTGGATCCCCACATAGCATCAAAAAGAAACAATTTACGTGAGCCAATATTTCAACACTACCCACAGGGAGCCAAACCTACGCGAGCAGGTTCCTAAAACGCTTTCAGAATATCATAATCAAGCAAATACCTACCCTCGATTATGATCTCAAATCCGCGTCCACCACGGGTACGTTATTATGATAAATCAGAGGAAATGCAGGTGGTGGTGCCTTATGTCCACGCCCTCTCCCATCAGGTCAAGCGAGTGGCGCACACGTATAACGTGCCAGTGGTGTTTTCAGCACCCCAGAAGCTGTCACGTCTGTGCTCTGCTGTTAACCGAGGGAGTACCAGTGTTTTGCAATGTGATGTCAACCACCGCACTCCTTTTGTACCATGCGCACTAGGGGTTGTGTATCAGATCCCCTTCACATGTGGTAGGGTGTACATTGGACAAACGGGGAGATGCGTGAACGTGAGGGCGAGGGAGCATTCCCTTTCTCTCCGTTCCTCCCCCGCTGGGCACTTAGCGGTGCATTGTAGTAGGTGCGGATGCGTACCTGTTTTTAATGACTTGACGATCTTGGCGCGCAATAAAAGTAAGACCGCCAGAGAGATTGATGAGGCCTTTTTCATTTTATCAAAAGGGGAAGGGGAATGTGTGAGCGCACCGTCGGTGCACTTGGGGGATGATGAAGTACTTTTTATCAAGGAGAATGGCAGGCACGTGTGAGGGTGATGACTTAGTAGAAATCTGGTCGGTTGGGTTGTATTTTTTGTGTCTTCTATTGGTTCTTTCCTTTGCTCCCTGTGTTTATTTTCTGGTTCGCCTGAAAATTAAACTTTAGTTGATAGTCAGCGCTTCGTCCGTGCACTTCTTTCACTTGTCCCTTGTCGAATTTTTTGCGCTTTTTCCACGTTTGGAAATGCAACCTCCGTATCAGCATTATTGTTAAACATCGCAGACATTTGAGCAAGAGCTGCGAAAAATGGCACCGCGAGCAGACACAGACGAGGAGTGTCGTCTGCTATCGCCGTCTGCTTCTGCACGGACGCTGAACTGACTCCGGAGCCGGTGCAAGATTTTGAGGAAGTGGGTCTGAACTCGTTCATAACTGGGATGAATCGAACGCGCCAGTGCATCGGCCGTGCAACTTCCGGTTGAATCGAATGCACCAGCTCCTGCACTGCTGAACTAGTTCAGCCAGTTCAGGCGAATCAAACAGACCTAATATTTGACGTCAAGGCACAGGCCCGGATCGCGCGAGAACTTCGAATTCGGCCTTTGGAAATTGTTTTTTTACTTCACAAATACTGAATTCCCAAGTTTCGAATTTTGAGGGTGATGTCCCGGCATAGTTTTCAATCGTTTCGGATAATAATAAAAAAAAAATGATTTTGATTTGTCAGTGCTTTTTTAAGTACAATGTACTTGAAGCATTTATTAAGACTGTTGGAACTCGCCCTCGATACTCCTCTTCTTGCCTCAAATAACAACGAGCTCCCCTGTGAATTATCATACCAAAGTTCCTTCCTTACTTCCTTTTTAGTTAAAGCTGATTTTCCCAGCATTCTTTCCTCAAACAATTTTCTCTCGGCATCTTTTACTTCTTTTTCCACAAAGGTAGTTCAATCTTCCCCAGCCTCAGTTTTAGGGTTCGGCTTATCTATGTAGTGTCCAGACTTTTCATATATAGATGCTTACGTAGGAAGTCGTTTATGTTTGGTACTCGGAAGTGCAAGTATGGGAAATAAAGACCGCCACACCACCGCTTGGAGTCACTCAACGTCCCCGACTCCCATTCAATCACTGATATCCTGAAAAAGGACGAGTTAACAGCAATTGAGTTGAAGATAGCAATGTTGAGGTGAGAAGTGCGCCCCGAAAAGCCAGCACTGGGCCTAGCTCACAGCAGTGACCTGGATGAGCTCGCAGGCTTGCTGAACATTTTGTGCGTCCCGACTTTAGTGAGAGCTCTACTGCACCCACAATGTGACGGACCATGAACAGAAGGACTTTCTTCTGCACCTGAGGTGTTTTAGGTGATTTTAGACCTAGTGCCGACTCTGGTGTCCCTAAACAATATTATATCAATCATTGACGCAGGTGTCCATATACGTCTTTTTGCCGACAATTGCATGATTCTTAAAGAAATAAATTCGAGCTCGGATCAGTTATTGTTAGACCACAGTATGCAGTCGGTTGTATCATGGTGTGATACCTGAAAAATGAAACTTAATTCTGCAAAGTCAACGCTTTAACATATTACAAAATAAAAAGCAACCCTTTGAATACATTTATAAGATTGTGGCCACCCCGGTTAATGTGGAGCGGGAATGTAAATATCTTGGCTTAATTATATCGGACACACTTTCATGGTTTCCTCATATAAAACATATTTGTGCCTCGGCATCCAGGAAGTTGGGTTACATTAGAAGAAAGTTGAAAGACACTGCGATTCAGGTTAAGCTACATGCGTATTATTCAATAATTAGATCTAAGTCGGAGTATGCAAATGTCGTTTGGGATCCATTCACTCAGAAAGACGTCCGCAAGTTGGAGATGGTGCAACGTCGAGCGGTTCGGTTTATTTACGAAAAATATAGAAGGCTGGATTCACCATCTCAACTTAAACAGGCTAACGGAATACACACCCTTCAGACCAGAAGGCAACCTGCACAGTTAAAATTCTTGTTTTGTCTTTAACAAGGACAGACTCGCATAGACCCCAAGCCTGCAATATATTTCCCCTTTAGCTTCAAGAACTACGCGGCACAGACATCAGTTTTCACTAACACCCATTTTTGCACATACTAACATGTTTACGTTTAGCTTTTCCCCAGCACTATTAGCGACTGGAACGGTTTACCTCTCGAACTATTTATCAACCTTTGTACAAGGTCTCGAACGTCTTGATAATTAGCATGTGTGCTTCGCACATTGCTGCACGTTCATCCTTTTCGCATGGGCATTAAAACCCTTCATAATATATCTGGATAGGACATCTTGTATTAGTGAATGATTGAGCTACATGCTGCTTGATGGTTGCTGTTCTCTCTCTCCCCCCCCCCCCCCCTTCTTTTTATATATTTATATCCTGTGTATTTGCTATTTGATTGTTGTAAACCTTTTAATGTTGTTATTTGTTTGTTTTTTTGTTTTCCAATGTATATGTTGTACCCAGTCTTGGGCAGTAACTAGTTAGCAGTAACGCGTTACCGGTAACTAGTTACTTTTTCTCGGTAACTTTTGCCTATAACGTGTTACTCTTTAATGCTGGTAACTTGTAACTGTAACCAGGGGCGGAGGCAGGAATTTCCTGAGGGTGAGTCAGGTGTTGGTCAGCGTACCATATGTTTAGGAACCCCCTCCCCCTCTCCTTCGTTTTGCGCCCTAAATTTTACACGAGTGAAGCTTTACACACTACGTAGTGCACTTCGGTCGAAAATGGCTATACGCACTACGCGGAGAGCTCATGCCATTTGGGTCACCCGTTTCGAACGGCGCGCGTATCACTGTGGAGCTCGTTAACACAGCCACCCGCCTGCGTTCACGCCGCTTCGCGGCGACAGTATGCAGCTGCTAATTACAAAACTTAACCAGTACACGCCGCTTCGCGGCATCCAGCCGGCAATCCAAGCCCCGCTGTCCCCGATCGCACCTTCGGAAAGGGAGGTGCGATCGGGGTACCATTTACCATTTAGTTCTGCGATTGAGGTACCCCATACCAGACTTGTACACGTTACTGAAAAATAGGAATGAATTACAGTTACAATTACTCAAGGCTAAATTGTAATGTATTACAATTACAATTACTCTCCCATAAAAGTAAGTGACCGTTACCCCAAAAAGTAATCCGTTACTTTCGTGGCGTTACTTTCAACAATATTGTCTACAATTAAGAAACAAAGGGAAGAGGGTTATTCAAGTTCTTATTGTTACAACCTGTTCTATTTAATGCCCTTAAGTATTTTGAGCAACAGCTGACTGTCGAAAGTCTCGTCAGACATTTTGCACTATTTCTTACTGAAGATGTCGACTGTTACGCTGAACACCCTTTGAACTGAGGCACTGTATGGGAGTGGCATATTATTCCTCATGAGTGCTTTATGCTCTCCATTGAGCTTCTTCAGCGAAGCAATGGAAGTACTATTTACTTCGAAGATAGAGCAAAGCTTCGTCGTAGCAGCCGTTGACTGATATTCGAGAGTTTTAGTAGATCGTTCCGATACCTCCATACCCCCGATAACGTTATGATGAATGCGCATGTGCGGCGGCGGAGTATCGGGTATCGTTATCGGAGTCATCGGACCAATCTACTGAAATTCTCCATTGTCGAAATCGCGAAGCTGTAGAAGTCACCATACATCTGGCCAAAACTAGAATAAGAATTAATTTATGTCCATCTTAGTATGCCGGCATATACTGCCAGACATTAGCAAAACATAGTTGTAACAGTGAAGTATTATCGATATTCTTCTTCCTTTGGTTCTGAACAGGTCGAGCCTCGGTTGAGACGTTGGTGAATAAAAAAAATGTTTCCAGTATATAAATATAAGTAATCGAAAAAAAAAGGACACTCATAACAACAATGAATTAATCGTCGGTTAAAACAAGGAAATGTAAACGCAAGTTTGCCGTGTGTACCTTTCTTGATGCCGTTCAAAAAAGCACGGAGCACGAACCGACTCCCGTTTACTCCGGTGTTCTCCTGATAGACGTCTGCTGATGCCACGGACAGCGATGGGCAGAGAACTAAGTAAGCCGCGCTATGGCCCCACTCACGAGTTTCACTCTCTCCTCAAGCCCAGAATATCAAGTCTAGGTCGGCCACCATTATGTTTTATTTGTAAAAATATCTGCTTGAGATAAGATGCGTCCTGCTGGGGTAAAAACAGGGAGAAGAAAAAAGGAAGACTATTATCATTTTCGAAGTGCTCGCAAAAAGCTGACTCACACAAATGGTGACTGAGATGCAAATAACGTGGCTGGAATTCACAAATAAAGTTGGCCAACCCTAGAAGTTGGACTACAAAAGAGTAAGTAGCTCTTAAAACAGGGTCAAATAAGGTGAAAGAAGCAGAAAAAAATACATCCTGTTTTCTAAGAGAAGATAACAAGGGTGCAGCAACGAACGAGGATGCTTGTGGCAATAACACCTTCACATATTATCTCGTCCCTTTTAGTGGATTTTAGGGCAGTCGGAGCGTTATCTCGTGTTGTGACATTATGAAAATGATCGTAGTCACTATAACCGAGAAGGACATTGTTAATTCTTGTCTGTGTACTTACCACCTGGAGCCTCGCGAAGAGGCACACAATCACTTGGTGTCCGCCTCGCCCCGCCTTCGATGGCAAAGAAAAAACAAATTAAGGGACTAAAAACAGCGGATATAACTTGCCCCCCCCCCCCCCCCCCTTTTTTTTTCGTATATTTGTAGAAATGTTCATTCGGATTTTTTGATATTGTTTTTAGGGTCTAAAAAACGAAAATAGATTCAGGGGCTAAGGGCCGGTTGCACCAACGTCGCTTACCTTAACCCAAAGCGGCTCTTTCCTAAGTCGGCTTAGCGCCCTAAACCGAGCTCGGGTAAGCACGGGTTTAAATTCCGGTTGCACCAACGTTAACCCGGCTTTACAGACGCGCCCCTTGCTAAACGCTGGATTTGCCTAGGGAATGTAGGGACAAAGATAGCGAACTAGGGAACGCTCAGAGGGACGAATACGATTGGCGGAGAGGAATCTCGTGATGTAAACAAAAAACCTGCTGTAGTAGCCGTCGTCGGCGTCTGCTTTTCGCTGTATTTCTTCGGTGAGTAACTAATTAAAGGTCTCCAAATTCAATCATTTTTTTCGCTTAACTTTTAAAAACAGGAGTCAACGCTTTAAATAAACACAAATGCTCTTTACATCTGTGATTGTGTGTTTATTATCGGTTGATAACAGAATATTTTGACAGTGACAGTAGTTTTCGTGCTCACATTTTGAGATAAAGGAGCCATCGGGGGCCCCAAATCTCACCGAACGCGAGAAGGACGCTCTACTCGCTACATCGCTGAAGACAAAACATCATCGAGAATAAGTAGGCAGGTAAGATGACTACTAAAATCAAGTCATGCCTGAGACCGATGAAGTTCAAAACAGTGACGAACTCGCCACGGCAGCTGCGAAAATGCCCGGAAATTGTCGAATAGAAGTCGTCGAGTTGTCGTCGCCACGAATAGAAGTTGTCGTCGCCACGAATGAAAGATATAAAGCAAAATATTCCTAAAAAGCGCGATCACCAGAAAAGTTACGGTTATGGAACGATACAGTTTTCTGAAGCCAAGATTCTACTCGCGAGGCAAGGAAAATTCACTGAAGATTGTCTCGAAACTCAGAAAACGAAAGAAATTGACTTTTCGCTGTTTTATTTTTAAAAGCGCCGCAATCTGATGCAAACGGCAGAAGTGTCGACAATCAGCTGATCGCCGAGATCATGTACTGCCACAATTCAACGCGCTGATCGGATTGAAGGATATGCGTTGCAAGTAGAAATAAACAAGCTGGTAAATAACGATACGTTACAGTTATGCGAAAATCAGTAAGGCATACATACGAATAAGCTCGTTGACAGAATAACCATCGGGAAGACAGACGTGAGCCCCACAGCTACGTACGTATCTCGGTTAGGGCTAACACGCACTGAGAGTGGAGAGCCAGCTTGAAAACAGGGGTCGATAAACACTTCACGCGACAATATTTTGCATCCTTGTCACAATCGAAGGTCATTCTGTCGAAACTCTTACGCTGTTGTAGCCTAAAACACTTTGTACAACCAATTTCGTCCACCGCGTCGACCGCCACAAACCAGCCGCCATGTTTTAAATCCAGGATTAAGAAACAACCAAAAGCAAAGCGCCCAATGTTGAGCGCTTACGATAAGCGTAGTTTAGTGCTAGGTTTAGCGATAAGCGATTTTGGTGCAACCGAACGAAACCGAAACTGAGCTTAGGTTCCCGGCTAAGCTCCGCTTTGCGCTAAGCGGCGTTGGTGCAACCGGCCCTAAGTGTTGCAAAAAAAAAAAAAAAAAGCTTTACGGAACTGAAGAGTTCCAAGCCTCCCTTTGCGGTGTCACTGCGCTCGACTTTACCAAAATAAAAACAACCCTTTCTTTAAAAAAAGGGGGAAGGGGGTCCTAAAAAAATGTAACAGATTACAAGGAATCCGTTACGTAAAAATGTAAGGGAATTACTTTAAAATTACTCTAGAAAATATGTTATTATTCCGTTACTAAATTACTGATAAATGTAAGGGATTACAAGGTTACTTGTAACGGATTACGTACAAGTCTGCCCCATACCATTTAGTTCTGCGAAAGTTCGTCGACAACATTCGTTTTTTTCTTTTTCTTTTTTTTAGTGTTTATTGTAAAGACAAAATGTCGTAAATATCGCCAAATACCTCGATAAAACAGAATCTTCGAAAAGAGAAAAGAAAAAAAGTAGGCCCACCGCGGATCGAACCCGCGTCCACTTTGGTATGAAGCAGAAGCCTTACCACTATGCTATGCCACTTTTTTTTTTTATTATTGCCGCATTGAGACACACAACACTGAGAATACAAACAGCGACAGACATTGAAACACCAGCCCGGCTTGGGCTAGTAGTGCCAGATTAAAACCTTTTCCCTTATACACCTCGAGCAAAGATGCAGTACTCTCCCGGAAATATTCCCGCGCCTCGCGGGCGTCAACATCTGCATGGCGGATAGCCATCCGAGGCCTCCAAATGCTGTGCAAGCCCAGTAGCATCATCGTATCAAACGGCACACCGGCCTCATTTTCGATGGGGAGGTACCTGATCCCGTGCACGTCCAGAGGTAAATCTTTCTTCAGGGTCCGTTGAAGAACGTCCCAGAAAAAGACGCCATCCCAACAATCAAGAAAAACGTGTTCGATGGTCTCTGGTTTTTTACACAAAAAACAGTGGTCGCCCCACGGGACGAACAGTCCTCTAGACGCCATTCATGTCTTCACAGATAACGTGCCTGTGTGCAAGTAGAAAAAGAATGTCTTAACCCCGGATGGAACCAGCATTCTCCTAACTCGTTCTAAAACGTCTTGGCCTGGGCCTGCACAGTACTGTGCTCGATACAAAGGTGCGGGAAAAACAACATCACAGAGATCCTTATGCAACTTTTTGCGGGACACTGAGCTTAAATATTCGAAAGAAAAACTAGCTGTCAGGAATTGACATGAAAGGACGACCTCCTTCATATAACCGTGAATGCGCCCTGGCACCTATGCCGAAGAAACCACAAACTCGGGCAGAGCGCTACTCAGCCTCACTTGACATACGGTGCGCAAAAAAGGGTCACCTACATCCCGCAGGAAGATAAAACGGTTCACGATGTGACGCAAAAACAAATGTGTCAATCCTAGTCCGCCGTTGCGGACGCTCCGAAGAAGGTTCAGACGACTCGTCCGTTCCCACACCGAGCCCCAAATAAACATAGCAAAAACCCGGTGCAGTTTCTGCATATTCACCCGGGAACAGTGCACGACTTGGAGCACATACCATAGTTTACTAACGAGAAACAGGTTGCAAACGGCCGCCCGAGCAAACATTGAGAATTCCCAACCTCTCCATTTCTCTGCTTTCTCCCTCAGCTCTGCCGCCTGTCCGCGCCAGTAGGGCTCGCTATCACTGTAGCCCTCGAGGGGTACTCCCAAATAATTTACTGGAGTGGTTTGCCACCTTATTTTTTCAAATACACTAGGAGTCGAACACCATTTCCCATGCTAAAAACCCAGACATTTGTCCCAATTGACAGCACTTCAACTAATGGCACAAAAATGTTGCACAGTCTTCACCACTTCAACAACGCTTTCTTGATTTGTGCAGAAAGTAGCAATATCGTCCGCGTAGGCTAGGATACGCACCTCAGAAGAAAAAAGCTTAAACCCATTAATACTGTTGTTTCTAATAATGCTCAGGCAAAAAGACTATATAGATGCAAAAAAGAAGGGGTGAAAGCAGAGTGCCTATCTCAAATACTCTACTCAAGATACTGTATTTCAAATACTTTCTGAAGTATCTTGGTATCTTGCAAATACTTTTGATCGAGAGTATTTGATACTCTATTTTAATTACATTTCTGAGTATCTTGTACTCATTATCTCAAATACATTTTTTACATTCTGCCATTTTCCGAGTCTTTCGGTATGGAGTGGCATGGGCGTGGCACGAGCAAACGTGAACATTCTTTCAAACAACCAAATCCTGTTTTTAGCTCCGATTAGCTACGGTGACTTTGATTGAGCTAGTGAGAAAAACATCGATTTTTTTGCCGATTGTGACTCATATTTCAGCCCAAAGTCCGTAAAATGAAGGTTTTCCCCTCTCTTTCCCAAAGGCACCTTTTGTTTCCTAGAGTTTCCCCCGAAAAATCCTCAAACAAAAGGGGTGGTTTTACAGAAGTAAAGATTGCCACATTGAGGTGCAACGCACACCGGGAAACGACCTACGACAACAATGCAGACATGAGTGTCAAGAAAATAACAAATAAAAAAAATTGAGAAGTGTACAAAAAGAAAAACATTTTTGTTTTGCTCGTTGTATATTTAACCCCGCTACGGCAAAACGTCGAGGTTTTCTTTCGTTTAATTTCCTTTTGCTGTCAGTCCGTCACTTATTGCTCTCGCGAACACTGTCTGTAAGCGAACATTGATAAGCAGAGAACGGGACAGGAAACGAACTAAAAGCTGGATCACCTCTCAAAATACCAACAAAGCGTCCCCCGACGTTGAGTTCCTTTCTGAACGCAACCTACTTGAAGAAGGTGGGACCACTGCCGTCCGTATGCCAAGTTCGTTTTTAGTGAACTCCCCATATAGAGAATATAGATTGTACTTAAACGATATGTCTAAGGTGCTCCGAAGGACGTGATATTCAACGAGAACCTTGTCGTGTGATCGAGTTATGAATGTTCTACGCGCCGAACGTTCAACGCCGAATGTTCCAGAAACCCACGCGGGTACAAAAGGTGCTCCGCGGGGCGGTTCGGAATCAGTCTCGCCTCAACGTTCGATCCCGCTGTTTCGCCGACATCGACGCCTGCGACGCTAGCCTTTCTCTTTGGGCACAAGTTCGCCCCATTGAACGTTTAGTTTCTTCACCTATTCGCCGCCTCATCATTTGTCATTCGTGACAATATCCTGCGCCTCATAGTTGGACTGCATAAAATAGCCCTACAATTTTTTTGCCAGATTTGTGCAACTGTATAATTGTCGTTGTCACTGACGTCGATACAAATTACGCAATGCGGAAGTATCTTCAAAAGTAATTGAATTACATTTCTAAGTATTTGTACTCTACTCAAGATACTTACAGTGAACGTAACTTGAGTAGTATTTTAAATACTTCATGAAGCAGGTATTTAGTAACTTAACTTAAATACTTTTATCGAGTATTTTGTCCAACACTGGGTGAAAGGGGGCATCCTTGGCGGACAGAACGGAGCACTTTGATGGGATTTCCTAACGCTTTGTTAACTATTAGCCTTGTCGTACAACCAAGCCATTCGCACTCCTTCGCGTGCAACGGAGCCGACATTAACATGATCTATAGGACTGATAAGAGGACGTCATGCGGCACCCGATCGAAGGCTCTCTCTAGGTCTATCTGCAGCATTGCCACACCAGCGTGCATGACGTCGCAACACTCCAGGACACTCCGCGCTTTATGAATGTTAGTGAAAATTGTTCTACCCTTTATGCCACATGTTTGGTGGGGTCCTACAAGCTCTGTTATTACAGATTGTAATCTCCTGGCCAATATTTTCATGAATATTTTATAGTCCACATTAGTTAAGCTTATGGGGCGATAAGACGTGACCTGTCGAAGCTTAATTATGACCTCTGTCTTGGGTATCAGAACGGTGTGCGACGATAAAAAGGACGGCGGGAGGACGTTAAAAGGCCTCGTTGAAAACGTTTGTTAATACGAAAGAAATATCATGCTTAAACGCCTTAAAGAAGGCGGCAGTTAACCCGTCAGGGCCCGGGGACTTTCCAGGGTTGAGGGCTTCAATCGCTAATTTTACTTCCTCTACTGTAATAGGGGCTTCCATACCTTCTTTCGTTTCGTCGTCTAGTCGGGGCATGAAAGACAAAGTCGCTTTTAAACCGCCCTACATGAACTGGGGAACGAGCAAACAACGCGCTATAGTAATCGTAAAATGCTTGTTCTATGTCTTTCTTTTCACTCGTGATCACCCCTCCGTAGACTATTTCGGCAACCTCATTGCGACGCGCGTTTCTTTTCTCAAGGCCGAGTGCACGCTTGGTGGGCGTTTCCCCCGCTGTTATCTTGACGGCCCTCGCTCTCACCAGGGCTCCGCGATAACGCTCTCCGTCGATAAGCTCTAGTCGCGCCTTTAAAGAACAAATGTCTTCTTTGAATACACCCGGAGTTTTGCACTCTTCTTTTATCAGTGTCTTCAAGTTATTAGGCATCATCGTCTCGTTTTTCCTTTCTTCATGCCTTATTACGCTCGCTCTTTCTAGTGCCTTCATTTTAATTTCCTGCTTAAAGCGCTCTCAGTTCGCCCCATACTCGGACATCGGCCCATTATCAATTTTTTCTATAGCAGCCTCAACTTGGGCTTTGAAATCGTCGTCATCTAGAAGTGTCGAATTAAGCTCCCACTGCTCCCAGCAAAAAAAATTTCTACGTTCTTCTTTACTTCGAATGCAAAATGAGACCAAGCAGTGATCGCTAAAGGATACGGGGAGCACGCGATAATCGTAACATAACGACACCGGTTCCAACGATGCGTACGATCTGTCCAAGCGGGCGTGATATAGTCGGTTACAAGTCAAGAAGGTAGGAGAAGCTTCTCCCACAAGCGTGATGCGCCCGTTTCAAATTCCTCCGCAGTCGAAAGTAGAGTTCACTGGAAACGCTCCTTGTTCCGCTTCAATGGATAGATAATAGCCACAGAGCGGTGGCAACTTGTCTTCGACCCCCACTTTTTAAGAAAGCGACCTTTGTATTCATCGGAGGGGAACCGAGCCCCTGAAAGCAGCCTTTGTATTCATCGGAGGGGGAACCTAATCCCCGAAAGTCGTATTTGTTTCCATCGGAGCGGGAAAACTCTAATCTCCCTCTCGTGGCTTGCACAATGCTAAGTCAAAGTCGAAAGATAAAGCAAATATATACAGAAAGGCAAGACCCTCCTCGCGCGTTGGCCGTGACGTCATGGAAACGATGGGACGCTATGGGATGCGGAGGTAGCGGAGGGATATATGATTCCCTTTGAGGGGCATTTGACGCTACCTTCTTAACCTGTAACTAACTATAGTCCCCTGAAAGTGGGTGAATTGGCCTCCCCGCCCACTTCTAAGACATTCCCCTACATCTTCAAGACCAAACTCATTAATTATATTAATCAAACTAGCGGTGCTCGCATCACGATGCGGAGTAGAACTTGTTTTGTAGCTCGCAGAGCCAACACAGTTGAAGTCGCCAAGAAAACAAAGAAGGCGCTCACAATTACAAAACTGTTTGATGAAATCAAAGAACACCTGCCTTTCCTCAGCTCTCGTTGGAGCATACACACATATTACGCGCCATTCGGAAGACGACAATAAAAAATCGCAAATTATAAATCGCCCCGACGCGCACGTCGTCATTGCCTGAACGGTAGCTCCCAAACACTTGCGTACAAGCAGGATGCACCCTGCCGACGTCCCGACCGCATGGCTGACGCAGACGTCGTACCTCGCTGTAAAAGGCCGCACCATCAGTTCCGTCTGCTCCTCGCTCTCTACCTTCGTCTCCTGCACTGCGACAATATTCAAATCTCGCTCCGTCAGTAGGCGGTATAGCTGATTCTGTCTCCACCTTGCTGAGAGCCCTCGCACGTTAAGAGTCGCAAGTCGCAGTGTTCTCTCTAAAGACACCGTTGGTGAGGAGAGGCTGATCGAACGGCACTTACCCTGGACAGCGTCGCGTCGGGCAGGGCACTACAGTGCGACGTACAGTCACAGGGCCTGCTTGTCGCCGCGTGTAAGCGACGATGCCTGTAGCTTGGTAGGGACACGTACGCCCCTCCCGCTGCCGGTCTTCCATCGCTTCTCCAGCTGGCTAAGCCTCCGCTCCTGCAATACTTCGACGGCTTCGTCGTGACGGCGCTTTAGCGCTGCCCCGTCGACATCCATTCCCGGGGTGTCGGTGTCCTCGGCGTGAGCAGGAACGACGTTCACCACCTTGCCGACGGTCTTGGTCACTGACGTCTGTTGGCCATCCTCTTCGTTATCCACCGGTTTTGGGGGCTCACCGGGCTCGCCCCCTCCCGTGGTGGCCGTGACGGCTGCTTCCTTGGCCACTTCGAGGTTGGCTTGGGTAGCCGCCGACGCCGCCGCCTGTTCCGCTTCTTCCTCGTCCATGAGCAGCTCGGCGCTGTCCGCCGCTCCTTCGGTGCCACGCGCCGCAGCCCGTGCATACGACCGGGAGCAGTCGGTCCGCTCGTGCCCGAAGGCGCCGCACTCGGTGCACCTGGGGACCCGGCAGTCGCGCCGGATGTGCCCCGAGGTGCGGCACCTGAGACAGATCGGGGGCGTGCCAGAACCACCACCAGCACCGTGCCTCCGCCCAGACGCAGTTGGTGCGGGATGCGGTCGAGCGTAACGCCGTCGCGCAGCACCATGCGGACCAGCCGGGTTGTTGACTCGGCGTTCTCGAAGTCCGGCACCCTCCACTTCTCACTCGTCACCTCCTTGACGTTGCCGTACTCCGCGAAGGCTCTTCGGATGGTGTCACCGGTGACGTCGAACGACACCCAGTGCAGCTTCAGGCGAAGCTCGTGCCTTGCGGGGTCGACGACGAGGCACGTCTTGCCCTTGATGACGAGCTGCCCAGCCTCGAGAAGCTTCTTCTTCGCCTCGTCCGTCCGCAGGTTAAGCAACCAGACATGCGACATCTGGTAGGCTCCAATGGTGCCTACCTCCCGGATTACTCCGATGTCCTGCAACGGCTGCCGAAAATCCTCTATCCTGTAGGGACGCCCAGCAATGTCGCAGTACAGTACCACCGCACGCTTCATCGCCTCACCGGACGGAGCGATCAGAAAAAGACGAGTCACCACGGCCAGAAGCGGCCGTTATCGCAGCTCCGCGGGAGCTAGCCATTCTTGCGTCCGCACTCGACGAGCACCGGAGGCAGAATCCTATGCTATGCCACCGCTCAGAAAACTCGTTGCAAGCATTCGTTTTATACGAGTTTCGCGTAATGCGTATAGCCATTTCCGACCGAAGTGCACTACGGAGTGCATATAGCTTTACTCATTTTACACATGCAGAAATCAAGAGGGGGGTCAGAACATTCGGACCCCCCCTCGAAATCCGCCCCTGACTGTAACACTGCTACTTTTATTATTAGGTAACTGTAGTTGTTTAGGCCGTTACAGTTACTTTTTTTACTTGTCCCATTACCTTTGCCGTGTCGTCCTGGCAGTCGTGCTAGAAGTCGTCCTAGGCCTCTAGGACGACCTCACTTGTCACATTACATGAAAAACAAGCGTCGTCGGCGTTATTGTGCCAGAAAGATGTCCATAAAAATACGTCATCAAGTGTCATCGGTGTGATGTCATCGCCGTAGCGCCGTGTGCAAAAGGTGGCCTTCGGACTTCATCTTCCTCGTTGTGTGCTAAGTGCGATGGACTGTGAGGCGACCGCGCCTACATCTACGGTCGTTCTTGACGTCGTCCTAGAAGTGGTTCTAGACACCGTTCTTGACGTCGTCCTAGAGGTCGTCCTAGACGTCGTCCTCTAGGCGTCGTTCTCGACGTTGTCCTTAAAATCGTCCTAGAGGCCGTCCTAGAAGTCGTCCTTGACTGGCTTTTAAGTGTACTCCTGCATTTTTTTAAATAAAAAGAATGGAACGAACGCATCAACGGACTAATGTCGTTTCACTGCCCATTTCGCAAAAATTAAGTGACGATAATTGATGTATATAAATGTGCAGTGAAACGTGTGATTTTAATACACCCCATTGTTTTCGATGTCACTGAAGTGGACGAATGAGTTAAGGTGTCTAATGTAAGGCCAAACGTCTTTATATATATATATACATATATATATACATATATATATACATATATATATATATATATATATATATATATATATGAAGAGCGGTGAAGAGCGCTGATGAAGAGCGGTCCCCGCTCGAAACGTCGTAATAACCTTCGAATTAGTAACTCCGACAGTACGCATCTTTGACTTATTAACGTTTCCAGGTCCATTGTTTTTATATTTACCTTACTTCACACACACACACACACACACACACACACACACACACACACACACACACACACACACACACACACACACACACACACACACACAAACACACACACACACACACACACACACACACACACACACACACACACACACACACACACACACACACACACACACACACACACACACACACACACACACACACACACACACACACACACACACACACACACACACCACACACACACACACACACACACACACACACACACACACACACACACACACACACACACACACACACACACACACACACACACACACACACACACACACACACACACACACACACACACACACACACACACACACACACACACACACACACACACACACACACACACACACACACACACACACACACACACACACACACACACACACACACACACACACACACACACACACACACACACACACACACACACACACACACACACACATATATATATATATGTATTTTTTTTTGCCGCCGTGTCAAACTGCCGGGCTTCCAGCTTTCACTGCAACATTAGGACCTGATGAAGAGCGGTCCCCGCTCGGAACGCCGTCCAATAAACACGTTTTAAAGCATTTACCTCTTTTTTACGATATATATATATATATATATATATATATATATATTCAAAGGAGCAGATTTAATATTGGCAAATTATCAGTGACAAATACATAGAAACGTTAAAAATAAACCGCCGATTACGAAACAATTACTATCACCGCAAACCTGCAAAATGCAATATCTTGGGGATAACTTTCAGTGGCAGTTGATCGTTTTGAAATAGGGGGTCCATAACAGAAAATGAAGATTAGGACGAATAAAAGCCAATCTCTGCATCCCCCTCCCCCTTCATCTTCTAATTCAGGAACTCCTTTTCATTTATACCAACATCTGAGGGCGTAGATGAGATTTATTAGCTTATGTGTTGAAGGGTTAGATTGAGGACGCCGCTCCATACTTTTTATTTCGCACGTCAACCGCTGACAAAACTGGCACTCTCAAAAATAAAAAAAAAACCATGAAAAATATATAAGGATTTTTACAGATGTCAGTATAAGGATATTTATTAGACTCCACACATCATCCGTAAACTGCACGAGCGACAAAAGCGGTGCGATGTTCCCGTTGCCTGTGCTAACTCCTCGCCGTGTTCCTGTTCCGCTCGTACCAATCTGCGGTCTCTCGAACGGCTGTGAAAGATTGTCGTAAGCAAGGTTAGTGCACCATAACAAGGTCATGTTAATGCCCCTGAATAAGAAAGGTAATGACATCATCTAACTCCTCCTCTGACGCGCACACCTTTTGTCTTTATGTTTTGCTTCTTTACACCCGTGCCTCGACTGTAGCGCCGCCTGGATCGGCCCAAGATAGCAGGCGGCATCCTTCGAAGGATGTCGCTACTTTTCCGTATAAAGGGGCTTTAGGGCTACGTGGTCGTACTGTGACAATACGCGAGACACCACTCTCGCTCTATATAAACTCATCAAACACAGTCGGGGTCGAAGGCTCTCGCGACGATGACGCCACGCTTTTGTCGCAGAAGGCCAATCGGCGCACTCCTTGAACTTTTCTTTTCGGCTTGAACTTCTTGTTGGACGAGTCTATATCCCCCAATCCGGTGGCAAACTTGGAATCAGTTTGTCTGGTAAGCAAATAAAGCGCCACACCAGGTGCGACTTAAAAAGAATATTCGTCATATTTATTCATTCATTTAGTTATTTGATAGATTGTCACGTGTCAATGCACAGTTTTGATACGTTTGAAAAATTTACGAAGATACAAATTTCCCGTTTAAAATTTGATAACGCAAAAATTAACAAGTCTGACAACATTTTAAGAAAAAAAAGCGTTCCTAATATACATCCTGCAAACCTAGACCGAGTCACAACAGAAGTGTTGTACATGTACTACGACACAAAACGACCTGGTAGTTTGATTGGGATTTCAGTGTCCGCCGTATCTCGTCCTATCTATTCTCAGTTTTCGCTGTTTCCCATGGCCAACGAGCAGGGCCGGCCATACACCATCAAGCGCCTTGAAAAACCTCCGGCCGTGCCCCCTCCCCCCCCCCCCCCCCTCTCCCCCTTTCTTATACGCCCCTATCTACTCGGTATGACATCACGTTGTTAGTAAACATGTGAGTAGTGGGTGCCCAACACGAGCGTTTTGTCAGATAATAACCGCATTCCAAAAAACGAACGGCGATCGAGCAAATGGCGTCGTGTCGGGCACCATGTTCAAGTAAATCAAAAGGCTAAAAAAAATTGAAAAGGGGGTGCGGCGGCGCCTCCTGCAGACTAGCTTTTTGTATGACCCTTGTATTATGACCACTGTACAAGGAAGAAACACGCTTTAGACAGTGTCTCCAGACTGTCTTTTGCATGATGTATGAGCACTGTGACCGTTACTTAAAAGAGTGAGACGTGAAACGTGTCAAAAATCACGTGCCACAAAATCACGTATGAGGCTACGCCAGCAGCCCTCGTCAGGTCACGTGTCACCTGATGCTGCAATTAGGGATCAGGTGTGGGCAAAGTTAACGTCATTTCTTCCTTTTCTTGTTTTTTCTTACCTGACAGGATGATGGGGTCCGGTTCTTCGTACTCCCTGAGGACCCAGACGATGAGGCGTGCCACGTCGGCGGAGTAGATGAACTGTCGCAGCGATCGGCCAGTGCCCCAGATCTTCAGACGCTTTCCAGACGCTGGATGCATTATGCGCATAACACAAACAGGAGGGCAATTCTTATGGCAAATGCCCTCGCGCCATTGGAGACGCGACCGGTGCAATTTTCCCGAATCTGGAGCAATCGTGTTTGAGGACACGTACTGACAGAGGTCTACAGAAAGCGCCCTCTTCATTGGCACTGGCAACGAGGAATGATGATATCTGCCTAAAGTCGTACGCATCCAAGGAAAAAAAAAAAAAAAACACGCCGTGGAAAACAATCTTTAACGCAATTTACGGATGTAGTTTTTTTTTTTTTTTTTCAGAACAGCAGTGAAAGGTTGTAAAGCGCCAGTATCAATCGATAGAGTTTTCATATAGCTTTTTTTACCATTTACCTTAGTTCAAACGAGTTAATGAGACTGAGCCAGTAAGGAGAAAATAAATGCGACAGAGCTACACTAGTAAATTCTAAGTTGTAACGCGAGGCATGTCTGTATAGAGGACAACGCAAAATCAAAATATAACGACCACGCGCCAAGATTTTGGGGAAAGGAAAATACAATTCTGAATGCCACAAAAAAAAAGTTTCTCTCTTGCATAAAAAAAAAAGAAAAATAAATGGTGAAGCTCGACCATAATTGCCCCCTGATACCAGAGTCGTCCTCAGAGCCGAAGATCCCGTTCCCAACATTCAATGGCCCGAGCCGCACCTTTGGCGTTGTACGTCTTCGCAATCAGCGAGGGGATCACGTGACCCCCTTCGGGACTGAAGTTTCCGTGAGGTCCGAAAACATTGGCTGGGATCACCGAGACAAACTGGCACTTGTGCTTGCTATGGTACATTCTGCTCTTGATCTCCAGAAGTCTCCTGGCGTAGGCGAAGCTATAGTGTGGCACACGGAAGGAGGGCCATCGTGAATCTATAAAAGAAAAGAAAACCAAAACATGACGGTGGAAGCCCCTGTGAACTGAGTCCTCGTCGATACGTTTGCCAATAAAAATTCCCCACCTTAATGCTTGTCTTTTTCTTTTCTCGTTTCGTAAAAAAAAAAAAGAAAAAAAAAAGATTCTGCCGCACAACAGGGAACTCTATATTCGGCGGTAGGTTGAGAGCTCAGGGAAAGCTCCTCCCACCTCTTTCCATTCCAGCAGAGCGAAGGGTGGAGAGGAGGCGACCTCCTCTCTACCATTTGCTTTGCTAAAGTGAAAAGAGGTGGGAGGAGTTTCCCCTGTACTCTTAAACTGTCACCGATTCCGATGTTTTGTTACGAAGGATGCCCATACAAATGGCCGCCGAAAAGTTAAACCGTTTTTAGTGTCCCGATTATTCGCCACGGAATGAAGTATTATTGGGAAATTACTTCCTCAAGTCATTCCTTAAGTGACACACAGTGGCGCATTTTCTCGCGCCCAATTCGGTCGCAATCAATCAGCTGTGAGTCCTTACATCACAAGTGTCAAATAACATGAGGAAATCAACTGACGTGCTATGATGATAATGCAATTAATGCAAAGGTGCAGCCGAGTTGAAGAGAATAAACGATAATAATCCCTGAATAGGGGGAACTATAAGGGGGGGGGGGGGGGGGGGCAAAGGACAAACACAAACCTCCAAACGCAGCTAGGTGACTGGTGCGCGCTGAAGCTTTACCTTTTCTCACAGGCTCGGTGTGTTTCGCTATGGATTTTTTTGTGTCGGCCAATAACTCAGGGTTTTTCGTGCCTTACTTTAAAGACTCAGCGCGCACCAGACGCCCAGCAGTGTTTGGAGATTTGTGTTTGTCCTTTGTGCCCCTTGTTCCCTTTCTCCAGGGATTATAGTGGTTTGCTTGCTATGTGTACTTTTGGTTTTAGTCTTATAATATTCAAATCCCTGCTTTCGCATTCATACTTTCCCAGACCATGAGCACTATACCAATATCTTCTAGCTAACAAGGCAGGAGTGCTGAATTTTCAACATCACCTAATGGGGCCAACACGGGTCAGGTATTGGATATGAGTGATGACGTCAGGTTTCGTCTGAAGCTCGTGTCCAATAAGTGAGGGGCACGAGCCTCGTCCGAACCCTGACGCAGCACTCCTGTTTAACACAAGCCCGCTCATGGCCTCTTTATGTGACGTTGAAAATTCAACACTCCGGCCTTGTTGTCCAGATTGTTCAGCTTTTTCTCCCTAATTAAGGAATCACAGTCAGGCCCATCCACACAGAAGCGTTTGCTTACGTTTTCTTACGTTACAAGTAGGGTGCTGTCTTTTCGGACTTTGTTTTTTGTTGTTTTTGTTGGAATTCAAGGGGGGGGGGGGGTACTTTTCCCCACAGATTTGGCGTTTTTCGGTATTAATTTTTGGCTTCCGCCAATAAAGCGGGGCTTATGGTGCCTTACTTTAAAGACAGAGGAAATTATTACTGTAGGATTTCCCACAACTCAAGAGAACATGCGCGTGACCTGAATACTTGGAGAACGTCCGTGTCCCAAATAAATAAGGAGATGAGGTCCCCGAACAAAGCCTCGCGGTCAGTTCAGTGCGGCTCTGTTCGAAGCAGGTACAAAATAAAATTTTAATTAAACATACTTTTTTTTTTCCTTTTTTCTGAAGGAATTGGGTTGCTTTTATTGAAGGAAAACCACAATTCGGTTTTATTTTCCCGTTTTCCCCGAGTTTGAGATAAGTGGCATGGTGGTTAAAGGGCACATGAAACGAATTTTGGGCTGGAATGAATGCATTTAGATTTGGATTTTACTAATAGCGTATCGTTTAGTGGGCCAAAAGAAAGAAGGTAGAAAGTCAAAAGCCTGATTTTCGGTACGAAAATTGGAAAACGCAGCGGTCTATTTCGTACCTCCTTCCCTTCGAAAGCTCTCCTCTTTTTCACTGTGATACATCCAAGGTGCCCAAAGCGCGTCACCCGGTCCAAACGCACGTCACACAACACACTTCATACCTAAGCTGACAATGCGTTGGAATCTATGCGCTTGCCGGACCAATCAGCCGCCTCCCTTTCCTCGCCTGACAGCGCTTGTCGTGTACATTCCTCTCACTCGTCCTTCGTCTAATTTTCTGCGCTTTTTCTGGTTGTAATGACCTCATTCTCTGCGCGTAGGTATGCGCGAGGGAGCGTGATCACGTGGCAGAAGTGTGGCTGGCCCACCGAGCACGTAGCTTCCACAGCACTGTAGCTTCGGGGGGAACGGAGTGGGGAAAGAAACTTTTGTCCGAGTTTTGTGCGACGGGCTCATCTTCTAGGGGGAGAATGGCAGTGTCCGGGTGTACAAACGAGGGTCCGAGCAAAAGGGGAGTCCCTCCTTTCCGTCTTCTTGAACTGTTTGGTACAATGCGAGATTTGTGAGTTGAGGAGGAAAGCTAAGAAGGAAAAAGTTGAAGAATCGTTTCATGACCCCTTTAATCTTGGAGGTTTACCGTTTTCACCTCAAAAATCATAGTAAAAAAAGTCCGGCTCTTCGCGGAGCATTACTAATTCTCTCTTTTATGTGGATAATTAAGATATATGTGCGTGCATTTTAGATTGGATACGTGTTTTCTTATCAAGACGTACACGTTTCAAACACCAGAAGCATCGCTCTTTCCTCTGACAACCGAATCTCCTAACTACTTCGCGCCGCGTGTGAATAATGCGCAAAACATTCTTTTTTTCTTGAGGTGAAAACAGATATAGTTACAAATAGGATTTCGTGTTTTTGGAGTTTATTTTTTGGCAAATTCGGAGTGCTTTTTTTTAGTTTATTTTTTGTCGAAAATTCGGAATTTATCAGAGTTTGTTTTCATTTGATTCCCAATTGTACGATATTCGGAGCTTCATTTTGCAGTGGTTTTATTAGAGAAAATATCCGGATGTAAACGTGTGCTAGATTTAAAAGAACGCGCTCGCTTGTACTAATTAATATTTCTTCTACTGGATTTGGCGTTGGCACCATTGTCATTGGCAAAACTAATTTGTCCCATGACCAAAGTTGCAAGCAAGTGTTGCTTCGGTAAACGCTAAAACCTTAAAATCAATAAACTCTTTAAGGTAGTCGCTGGGAAGCTCGTGTTCATCACATCCTAACCATCAACTTACCCCGCGGCTGCGCGGCGTGGTAAAAGGTGTAATATAGAAGCTTCACCTGCCCGCCCCCTCTTCCCCCTTCTATGCAATATCCGTGGTTCACAGCTGTCACTGTTACAAATACAAAACCCCACCTTCCTTTAAGAGGAACAAATAGTATAGCCCAAACTGGAAGCCGGAACACTGGCTTTTGTTGTGACCCGAAACACCTGTTGTCCTGGTGAACCGTGAAGAGATAAGCGGTAAGATTCATTCTGTCAATGGTCCGAGATTTGAAAGAAAACTGGGTGTCATTTTCTCAAGACCATTGACCCTGTACGCTCTTCAAACAATGTAAAATAGCGTGTTTTTTTGTGTTTTTTTTTTAACATTGGTACATCGAAAGTCGAAAGCCACGGCCGCTTGATCACTGCCCCTTCACCGGGAGGCGCCTATGCTGAGGCCCCATGGCGGCCATAAAAAAAAAAAAAAAGACAATATTGCCGCGCGCAGGGCCGAGCAAGCGGCGCCCGGTTACGGTATTCTAGAAGATTCGCGTTTATTCTTACTCGGGGCGTAACTTCGATTATTTCGCCCTAGTTTCTTGTTATCAAAAATTGCTTGTTCATTCTAACCCCCACCGCTCGTTGCTCGAACCTTCTGGGCCGAATTTTCGCGATGCCGACACACACTAGATAAAGAGCTACCCGTGACATTGTTGAGTCAGCCTCGCTCTTGCTTGCTTTTACGCCGCCAAATCGCCGCTCGCTTTTCTGCTTTCTCGACGCTCGTTCTTTATTTTGTTTCGCACAAGCTCGCCAATTAAAAACCCTTATTTTCAGTTTACATTTTTCGAGCTATTTTTCATTCAGTCGGGGGCGCTGGGGGCGCTGGGGGCGCTCCAACGGGACGATCTTGAACTTCGCGCACTGATCTATCACTTGGAGGGACGAGGGGGAACGATTTAACGAGCCTTTTCACGTGCCCTACCAACATTGGCCGTCCGGCAACTTATTCACTACAAAGAGATGTTTGAGGACAGCAACTCAAGGTGGCTCCTAGTAATCCTTACAAGTCTTCGAGAAGAAATCTTCGAAGCCTGCCACGACGACTTGACATCTGGTCATCTTGGCTATACAGCAGGACTCTCGCAAGGGTCCGAGAGAAGTACCACGAGTGGTATTTCTCCCGGACCCTTGCGAGAGTTCTGCTGGAGCATGGGCCAGCTGGCCCATGCTCCCGAAGACCGTTCACCTCTACACACGATCGTTCCACGAGTGCCAGTGACGGAAGAAACCGCCGACAAAGCCAACAGGCCTCCTGCAGCCGATCGCTCTCCCGACTGCACCGTTCCAGCAAATTGGAATAGATCTATTTGGAACTTTCCCGCCGTCGACGCAGGGAAACTGTTGGATAATCGTGGCAACTGATTATTTCACCCGGTACGCCCAACAAAGGCACTCCCGTCGGGAACTGCTGTGGAAGTAGCCAAGATCTTCGTTGAGTCTATCGTCCTCCGACACGTGCTCCCCAAGTCCTGATTACGGACCGAGGACAAGAACATTGCCGACATAATCTTGATGTATGTGGACGTGTAACACAGGACGTGGGATGAGGTGTTGCCCTACGTCACGTTTGCGTACAAGACGGCGGTTCAAGAAACCACTGGGATTACACCTTTTCAGCTGGTGCACGCAGAAAGGTGTCGACGATGATCGACGCCATGCTACCCCACGACCCGACGGACGACGGCACCGACGGCGCCCAGCTGGTCACCCAATTGGCAGAAAAGGTACAGTCATGATCAGAAGTAATTGGAACACGGGAGCGGTGGCCCAACTGCATTACAGCGCGATCTAGCCGCGCTTGTAGGAACTGATAGGGGACTAGACTAAGCGCATGCGTTCATGCCGGCACCGACGGTCCCTCTGCACCGCTCTATCTGTTTCTTTTACCGGCGGTGCAGATAATCCTTCGCTGCTTCTCAGATACAGCACTGCAACCCTGATGGCGCTGATAGCGTCCGACAGCGTTACGAGCACGCTCCGCGCGAGCGCGAACTGCGGAAACGGGTGCACTATCAAAGTAACGGCGTGATGCCGTTAGCGTTTATTTTATTTTTGTCAAGATAAGATATCTTGATAAAAATAAAGATATAAGCGTTGCGTAGCAGAAGCGGTAAAGAACGATTCGAACCGCCGGTAAAAGGAATAGATCGAGAGGAGCGGAGAGGCCATCGGCGCCGGCAAGCACGCATGCGCGTAGTCTCCTATCAGTTCCCACGAGCGCGGCTAGATCGCGCTGCAATGCAGTTGGGTTACCGCTTCCGTGTTCCAATTACTTCTGATCGTGACTGTACGTCAGCTAGTCCGCCTTCGGATAAGGACCAGCAACGTGTCGACGCTGGCCGGTACAACCTTCGTCGCCGCGACGTGGGGTTCCAGCCCGGAGACAGGGTGTGGGGTGTGGACGCCCATTCGCCGCCGCGTCCTCAACGAGAAACTGTTAAAACGCTACTTTTGACCCTACAAGGTCATTCGCCGCCTTGGGGTCTTGAGTTAAGTGATAGTACTCGACGGAACCCGAACTTCAGGAAGCCTCCAGCCACTACCCGAAGTGGTCCACGTAGTTCGACTCGAGCCGTACTACGCGCGTTAGGATTCTGACACTGGATGCTTATTTCGTCCCGTCTTTTTTTTTTTTTATTAACATTTTTTTTTTTGCGTTGCATCGGGCCGATGCGCTTTTAAAAGGGGGGGGGGGGATAATGCCGCGCACAGGGCCGAGCAAGCAGCGCCCGGTTACGGTATTCTAGAAGATCCGCGTTTATTCTTACTCGCAGCGTAACTTTTATCACTTCGCCTTAGTTTCTTGTTCTCGAAAGTGCCTGTTCATTCTAACCAAGAACGCTGATGCTCAAACCAAATCATGAAACTTCTGGTCTGAATTTTCGTGATGCCGACGTACATTATAGATTTAAGGATCTACCCGCGACCTTGTCGGGTTAGTCTCGCTGTCGCTTGCTGTTACGCCGCCAAATCGCCGCCCGCTTTTCTGCTGTCTCGACGTCCGTTCTTTAAGCGCGAAACACATGTACGACGAAACCGTCCGATCCGACGTCCGATCAGGCAATACGACGGTCGGAGGCGAGGGTTTTCAACGCTCTCCGGTGCTACGAAAACCCTCGCCCCCCAAGGTCATTCCGGCAGTCCGCACGTCGGATCGGACGGTTTCGTCGTACATGTGTTTCGCGCTTTATTTTGTCTGGCACAAATTCGCCGATTAGACCCTTATTTTCAGTTTACATTTGTCGAGCTCTTTTCCATCCGTGACGATATAAGCTAAAATCCCCAGATAAGAGTTTCCTACAAGCAGCGACATTCTTTGAAGCGCCGATTACGTGACGGTGCAGGTTTTATGAAGCGAATGGCGGCGTACAGCAGAGGTCTGAACTGAGTGACGCCATTTTTCTCCAGCGGAATGTGCTTGTCATTTGTATTGGTTGTCGCTACTTGTAAAAGCAGTACCTTGGGACTTTAATATAGGCAGGTGTTTGAATCGCAATTCTTACGCTTGGTTGCTTCTTAAGATATGTATTATAGACGTATATGTAAACAAAACGGTTTTCATCTTGATATAAAACTATATGAGTATATTGGAAGTTGTGGCTCACTGCGAACACGTAAAAAGTGACGTTTTTGGCCGTACATGGTTTGGTAGTACCAATGGGCAGAGTTTAATGTTAAACCGAATTTGTTCAAAGTTTCAAGAGATGTAGATAAAGAGTGTTTGCTTTGCAAATTGGGGCCCATTTTTTATTTTCATTTTCTATTGAGAGCTATATGTCTTCCAAAATAGGCTTCATGGGTGTAAATTCACGACTCATTTCCAC
>JABSTQ010000093.1:325000-495070 GCA_013358835.2 Ixodes persulcatus | reverse complement strand
ACATGTTCCTGAACGCGTTCTGACATCGCTAAAACAACCAGGTAAAAGAAAGGCCAATTGAGTTGTGCTTTTAGTATGTGTATTCGTGGCTGTATGTGTTCACGCCTTTGATTGCGCCCGAAGAAACGATAATCGGAAGTATAGTAGCCAAGAGAAATATTCGACCACATCGGTATATTCTAGTATGCTTCATTGTCCTTCTTAGCACGATGTATTACTTCGTAACTTTAGACGGCAAAAACAGGGGATCACATAAAAAAAAAATATATTTGTAAATAGCGTCTCAAAAGGTTCGGCGACGCACCAGTTAAGGTTCCACCCCACCCTGCATGCCGTTTCGCCATGTTGAATTAACCTGAGACTGGGGTAGAGAAGAAACATCAGAACGTAGAAGGGACATAAAATAGACAGGACGACGTCTCAAACTCAGCTGAATTGAGTTTTGAGTTTGAGCTGAGCTGAGTTTGAGCTGAGTTTGAGACGTCGTCCTGTCTATTTTATGTCCCTTCTACGTTTTGATGTTTCTCCTCTACCCCTGTCTCAGGGTTAATTCAACATGGTTAATATTCACCAGCTCGCTTGCACCCTTACGATTTTTTCTATGACGCTTCGGTCCTTTTTTGACGGTTTATAACTTTTTCTTTTTTTGTATTCTGAAGTCATAAAGGTCGAGCTAAATTAAAGAACTATGTTTCAACTATACAATAATGTCTCTATATATAAATCAATTTTAGTTGTTAGTTTATTATACAGCTTTTAATAGACCACAGATCCTAATATTTTGTTGCGTTCTCATTGGGCTCGCGTGCGCGATGGGCAATAACCGAGACAAGTAGGAACGTTACTAATACCCTTGACACGGGCGCACTTAACTGCAGTTACGCTAAGCCACAGATAGCGCACAATACTTGCGGACACCATTCTGCGGCTATGCAGTCAAAGCTATGGGCTTACGTGCGCTTGAATATCTTGAGCACGTATCAAAGCAGTGCGCGCGCGCTCTTCACTTCTTAGGGAATAGCTGTCCGAGAGTATAGTGCGGTGTCTGTGGTGCCGCATAACAGCAGTTAAGCTGAGTTAACCGCGGTTAGGTGTGCCCGTGTTACCGCTGTTACACGGGCACACTTAACCGCGGTTAACTCAGCTTAACTGCTGTTTCGCGGCACCACATATACCGCACTATACTCTCGGATAGCTATTTCATAACACGTGAAGAGCGCGCGTGCACTGCTTCGATAGATGCTCAAGGTGCTCAAGCGCGCGTTCGCCCATAGCTTTGACTGCATAGCCGCAGAATGTTGTCGGTAGGTATTGTGCGCCGACTGTGGCTTAGCGTAACTGCAGTTAAGTTTGCCCGTGTAACAGGGGTATAACAGGGGTATAATACCCTTGTTATACTCCTGTAATATCCCTGTTACACGGGCGCGCTTAACCGTGGTTAACTCAGCTTAACTGCTGTTACGCGGCACCACTGATACCGCACTATATTCTCGGAGAGCTATTTTAGAAGAAGTGAAGAGCGCGCGCGCACTGCTTTGATGGGTGCTCAAGGTGCTCAAGCGCACGTTCGCCCATAGCTTTGACTAGTGCCACTAAATAAGCTACGCTTCAGAGTAACGACACTTGGCCATATTGTGGCTTAAAATCATGGTTGCCAGTCATCTGAAGCTTTATCTGAAATCACAGGAAACGCTTTTTTCCGTCCTCCACAAACGTTTAAACAGTTCAGTGGCTCTAGTCAGGTCATTGCCATTTTAGATTCTACCGCGTCCTTCTCCCCATCATAGGCCCTTGTGGAGACTCGTCAACGCCCGCTTCAGTGGCTCGGCAACTCGGTAAGACAAGAGAAGGTCGGCTATGGCGGCTCAATGGACCTTTTGTAGAAATACGCGGTGCGCATGCGCAGAGTATTTCATGCGCCTGGGTTCGAGAGTATCTAGTTCCAAACAATCCGCCATCTTGCATTTCTCGCCTTTGAGCGGTTTCGTTGTGTCGACCTCGGTGCGGAAGATTACGCACGATGGGGACAAAGGTGAGCTTGGGGGAGCCGTATCTAGGTCACATCGCCTCAATGGGTGAACAGGATGTAGCTGACGTTTTGGGTGTGGAACGGGTGGGAGAAGCCTTGGGCGCGCGTTGTTTTCCAGTCACCTAGTCTCGAACCGATTCGCGTGTCTATGTGGCAGCACATATTCGCCAAGAGGTCCATTTGGCGCGCGCTGAAAGCGTCTATAGGAACCGTGCACATCTAATTCAGGCCCCGACCAGGGCGCCCCTAGCGGCAAACGGGTCCGTTTCATCGGGGAACTTCCTGGGAACTTCTGCCAGTCGCTGCGTTGGTTGTGCGTTGTAGCGGGTTAGCGCTGTAATTTCCAAGGTAGCTATTCCGCACTAAAGGGCGAAACACATGCGCGTCAAAACTGTCCGATCCGACGTGCGAACTGCAGGAACGGACGTTTGAGGGCGAGGGTTTTCGTCGCACCGGAGGCTACGAAAACCCTCGCCCTCGAGCGTTCGTTCCGGCAGTACGCACGTTGGATCGGACAGTTTTGACGCGCATGTGTTTCGCGCTTAAGAAAGCCACAACAATGATGCGGCAAACAATAGGCGACCGCCGCGACGCGGCCGGCATAGAAAAGGTGCGGATCTAATTCAAGCCCCGACCAGGGCGCCCCTTGCGGCAAACGGGTCCGTTGCACCGGGGAACTTCTGCCAGTCGCTGCGTTGGTTGTGCGTTGTAGCGGGTTAGCGCTGTAATTTCCAAGGTAGCTATTCCGCTCTAAGAAAGCCACAACAATTGATGCGGCAAACAATAGGCGACCGCCGCTACGCGGCCGGCATGCTCGCTTCCCATACTCTCGGACAGCGATTCCATAACACGTGAAGAGCGCGCGTGCACTGCTTCGATAGATGCTCAAGATGCTCAAGCGCACGTTCGCCCATAGCTTTGACTGCATAGCCGCAGAATGTTGTCGGTAAGTATTGTGCGCCGACTGTGGCTTAGCGTAACTGCAGTTAAGTTTGCCCGTGTAACAGGGGTATAACAGGGGTATAATACTCTTGTTATACTCCTGTAATATCCCTGTTACACGGGCACGCTTAACCGTGGTTAACTCAGCTTAACTGCTGTTACGCGGCACCACTGATACCGCACTATATTCTCGGAGAGCTATTTTAGAAGAAGTGAAGAGCGCGCGCGCACTGCTTTGATGGGTGCTCAAGGTGCTCAAGCGCACGTTCGCCCATAGCTTTGACTGCATAGCCGCAGAATGTCCTCCGCAAGTATTGTGCACTAACTGTGGCTTAGTGTAACTGCAGTTAAGTTTGCCCGTGTTATACCCCTGTTATTGACGACGTGCGCGACCGAAAGCGTCGCTGTGGTCGGCCTTCCACGATTGGCCGAATGCTAACTATGACGTCAGCAAAGGATTTCTCATGGACGGAAATAAGAGGAATGAAAGAACTTTAATTTTGACGGTGTTGGCAGTGCTCCTTTGAGAGCGCAATGATTTCAAGCTTCCACCATGCTATTTACAAACACCATCGAACTTGTTCTTTGCAATGTAATGACGTCACAAGGGGGAACCATAGGAGGGCGCCACCAAAACATCTCGCCGCTAATACCCCTGTTACACGGGCACACTTAACTGCGGTTACGCTAAGCCACAGTTAGCGCACAATACTTGCGGAGGACATTCTGCGGCTATGCAGGCAAAGCTATGGGCGAACGTGCGCTTGAGCATCTTGAGCATCTATCGAAGCAGTGCACGCGCGCTCTTCACGTGTTATGAAATAGCTGTCCGAGAGTATACTGCGGCATCTGTGGTGCCGCGAAACAGCAGTTAAGCTGCGTTAACCGCGGTTAAAGGGGCCCACCAACAATGTTTTGACTGGTTTGAAGTTCGCGCTGAAACGGAGCTCCATGAAAGCAGGAACACCGAGGAAAAAAAATATTACAGAAATTCGCAATATTTTGTGAGTTATTAGCAAATTAAATATTGCAGAAAACAACTTTAAATAAGCAAAACATTGCGCTTCATGACGTAAAATTAAACAGTTTAGCGATTGGAGCAAAGCGGTTGGCCAATTGGACGCGAGTTTGGTTGATAGCCCGTCGGCCCGGTCGGCCATTAGGCCTCGCTGCAACCATCGTAGCTTTGGAATCGGGTTGCCATCATCGATGAACTTACCGGGTTTATCGGATTTTGAGCGCCGAATTCTTAAAAAGGAGTGCGGAACTGGGCGTCGCGCCGTACGAGGACCACCCACGCAAGCGCCGCGACGCGTCTCTGCCTCAGACCGCTTCGACAGCCGCGGAAGCCTCGTTGGCCTCGTCTCCCGCAACTCCGCCACCGGAGCCACCTCGGCGAGTTGGAGGCACTCCGCAGCTGGGAGGCGCGCATGAGCGACGAGGCGTTGTTTTCGCCCTTTTTGAACTTTAATTTGCAACTTTATTAGCTCTATAAAAACGACTTTTTAGAGAAATAATGACTGTTAACGTGTGATATACTTTATTCCGCTTCAAAATTTCTGGGACGGCTCTCGCCAATCACGAAACCCAGTGAATGTGACGTATAGTGAAAGGGAGCGCCGTTATGCGCGCGCATTCGGCACCTCGCGGCGCCACCGTCGGAGGAGGTGTTTCCGAGTTGTCAAATTAAAATATGATGCGCTAATATTTTTAAACTCTTTCGTTGTGCACTGGGTTTCCCGGACCACTAGCGTGGAGAAACCGCAAAAAAAGTAGACGCTCAAATACTGTTGGAGGGCCCCTTTAAGTGTGCCCGTGTAACAGGGGTATTACACGGGCACACTTAACCGCGGTTAACTCAGCTTAACTGCTGTTTCGCGGCAACACAGATACCGCACTATACTCTCTGACAGCTATTCCATGACAAGTGAAGAGCGCGCGTGCACAGCTTCGATAGATGCTCAAGATGCTCAAGCGCACGTTCGCCCATAGCTTTGTCTGCATAGCCGCAGAATGTTGTCGGCAAGTATTGTGCGCTGACTGTGGCTTAGCGTAACTGCAGTTAAGTGTGCCCGTGTAACAAGGGTAAAACAGGGGTATAACAGGGGTATTACACGGGCACACTTAACTGCGGTTACGCTAAGCCACAGTTAAGCCTGGTTCAGACAGTTGCGTTTGACTGCGTTTGACTGCGTTGCGGCGGCGAAAAACCAGGACATCCCTGCTGCATATATCGCGTGCCAAGATGATTCCTTGAATTGGAATCCGCGCTTCATACAAAGCACAGATGTGCCGGTGACTCGCTTTCGGTTCTCGACGCAACGCAGTCAAACGCACTCAAACGCAAGTGTCTAAACCGGCCTTTAGTGCACAATACTTGCGGAGGACATTATGCGGCTATGCAGTCAAAGCTATGGGCGAACATGCGCTTGAGCACCTTGAGCACCCATCAAAGCAGTGCACGCGCGCTCTTCACTTCTTCTAAAATAGCTCTCCGAGAATATAGTGCGGTATCAGTGGTGCCGCGTAACAGCAGTTAAGCTGAGTTAACCGCGGCTAAGTGTGCCCGTGTAACAGGGGTATTACACGGGCACACTTAACCGCGGTTAACTAAGCTTAACTGCTGTTACGCGGCACCACTGATACCGTACTATACTCTCGGAGAGCTATTTTAGAAGAAACGAAGAGCGCGCGTGCACTGCTTTGATGGGTGCTCAAGGTGCTCAAGCGCACGTTCGCCCATAGCTTTGACTGCATAGCCGCAGAATGTCCTCCGCAAGTATTGTGCACTAACTGTGGCTTAGCGTAACCGCAGTTCAGGGGTATTACACGGGCACACTTAACCACGGTTAGCTCAGCTTTAACTGCTGTTAAGGCTGAACTCCATGGGACGAATTATGTGACGAATAACTGGCGAACGCCGCCCGACGGCACGCTCGCTTTGCGCGCGACGTAGCAGCCACTGTGTTGATTCCACGCGCAGAGCAAAAGCCGCCGGGCGGTGTTCGCCAGTTATTCGTCACATAATTCATCCCATGGAGTTCAGCCTTTACGCGGCACCACAGATACCGCACTATACTCTTGGACAGCTATTTTATAAGTAGTGAAGAGAGCGCGAGCACTGCTTTGATGGGTACTCAAGATGCTCAAGCGCACGTTCGGCCATAGATTTGACTGTATAGCCGCAGAATATTGTCGGCAAGTATTGTGCGCTAACTGTAGCTTAGCGCAACTGCAGTTAAGTGTGCCCGTGTAGCAGGGGTATTAGCGCACAATACTTGCGGACAACATTCTGTGGCTATGCAGTCAAAGCTATGGGCGAACGTGCGCTTGAGCATCTTGAGCACCCATCGAAGCAGTGCACGCGCGCTCTTCACTTCTTCTGAAATAGCTGTCCAAAAGTATAGTGCGATAACCGTGCTGCCACGTAACAGCAGTTAAAGCTCAGTTAACCACGGTTAAGGGTGCCCGTTTAACAGGGGTATAACAGCGGTATTAATCATTTACTTAAAACCAAACCATTCTAACTGAAAAAAGAACGTGGACGTCCTTCGGTCAGCAGGGATTGCAGATGATGTCTCGAGCCTGTCTGCCTGTTCCTCGATCCTCGCGCATTCACCAAGCTCGGGTCCCTCATTTTTCTCGGCTTCAACTTGTCGATCAACAAGGCCTGCAGGAGCTTCGTCGAATATTGTTTTGGGCACGGCCGGACTGGAAGCGCGCGCTCTCTTTCTCTTCTTACGGCCTTTGCAATTGGGGCAATCGCCACCTCCCGCCGCAATTCGTGGGGGCGCTGTCACCTCACCCCTGGGCTACCCTTTGCCGTTTGCACAGACCGCGTCTGACAGTGTATCGCAGCGCTGTCGCAACTTGCGGCCGAGATTTGTATAGCCTTTGACACCTGATCCTTACGTTTAGACCCTCAGGCACTATCTCATGCGCTTCTGACGAGCCCAAAACGGTAAATATTTGACGCACATCTTCGAGAGATTCGGGAGTAAAAAGTAGTAAGTAGAGACAGCGAACGCAATTGCGGAAAAACTATACTCGTCTTTACCTCCAGGACTTCTGTTGCAACTCAAGAACAGGAGGACACGGACCCCTTCTACGGGAAGGAACTTTAAATGATAAATAATTCGTACACTCTCGTGAAATGTAAGCAGGCCCAACCTATCTATTGCCGTGGTCTGCACCATCATTTTATAGGCCGCACATGAAGTCGGTCAGCTGCTCTAGATGAAACTGTAGTAGTCTGTGCAATTTTCGCACAGTGCATATTACAGCCTAAAGTGCTTCCTCGGGTGCTTGTGCACATATCCAGCTGATTTTTCGTTTCTGTCCGTTACCGTCTTTGCATGGCCCTCTGGGAAACTTAGGATTGGCGCGTCTTCAAGATAGGGTGCAGTGAGTAGTTGCAGAACTTCGTGCACATTTGTACGCGGAAGGTGCTTAACAGCCTTTAATAAAAAGAAAAGCAACAATGTTGTCCAGAAGTACGAGGAACCTAGGTTTTTGGATAATGAAGTCCGCTTTTATCCACACACAGTACAGCACAGTAAAGTACAGAGGTCCCGTCCATGTCACAGGGGAACGCAGTTTGCTCACGACACTGCCTGTCGGTAGAGTGACTTAAATCGGAGCGAAGTTCAATAAACTGTTGCCAAAACAACAACCTACGAAGCTCGAACACCAGCGCAAAGCAGCTCAAAGGGACTCTCCGAGTGGGGTCAACTGGGGTGAGGTGGTTGCGCCCCTGGCGGCAAGCAAGTGAACTACATAGAGAGAAAAAATGCCATTGACTCCTGGGCGATTGCAATGGCCGTAAAAGAAGAGAAAGAGAGCGCGCGCTTCCAGTCCGGCCGTGTTTTGGGAAAGGGAAGGTGTCGCCACAATTAAAAAAAAAAATGATTTTCTGGTTTTAACGTCCCATCATCAACGATAATTTACATAAACGGTTGACTGGATATAATGAATTAAAAAAGCAAGCAACGAATTGTACTGATAAGGTATAGGTTAGAATTAAAAATAAAGTTTAATACCGTGTTATACCCAATTCACACGGCAGCGTAAAGGTACCTTTAGCTTAGGTCCCTTAGCTGAAGGAACCTGTAGTAAACGGCGTTCTTTATCACACGATAAATAAACGGAGCACTTTAAGTTGATGTCGATTGCATTCCAGCTGAACCGCGAGAGGAGCACGTGATCAACAATTATTCCTCAAAATCGGCTTGACACGCAGTTTTTTTTATTATTATTCTTGTGTGTGAAATATCACATTTAAAACATAAATATTGTTTCTGTCTGCTTTTGTGGCACTTTACTTTTTTATCTAACTGTAAGGGCGCTCCTAAATGAGTCTTGCTTTAAAGCGTCCGACCCGTATGGCCACACTGGCCATACATCATCTGCGTTTACGAGTTTGCATTGCGAGGGGGGCGACCTTTTTTTATGTTCAGCAGCTCCATTTTCTTGCAAAGTTCTCACTGAAGCAGCTAAATAGTGCCCGGCAGAAACGAACCACGACGGAGTCTCGCGGTTACGCGGCCAGTCACGCGATTGAAAGGGATGGACGACGATGAAGATAAAGGGTCCGGGGCGAAAGAGTCGGGCGACTCGTCTACAACCTCGAAAAAGAGCTCGCAGTGGTCCATCGCGTTCGGGTTCGTTGCAGACATTGTTTTCCACGTGCCGCCGCTGCTACCTGCTAGCTAGAGTATGCGTTCTTTGTTAATGAATTATTCCATCACAATTGTGTTCACAATCATCTCATAATTTGATACTTAAATATGTTCAATTTGTTATAATGCATTCAACCAGATATATTTATACAGGGTGTCACAAAAGAAAATTTACACGGTCTTTTTTACCGCAAAAACAAACTAGACATTGCCGAACGCTCATTCTCTGCCCAAAGGTAGTGCTAGAGGTCACAACCAGATGCCAAAGTTTCAGCCCGATCCGATAATTTAATCAAAAGTTATAACTGATTTTCTGAAAATTTCAATGGGAAAATGGCGGCCGACGGAGTTTTCGAACACATGGGGCTCTATGACACCAGAAACCGAAAACGGGCAAAAATGGGCTTTATTTTCCCATTGAAATTTTCAGACAATCACTTATAACTTTTGATTAAATTATCGGATCTGGCTGAAACTTTGGCATCTGGTTGTGACCTCTAGCTCTACCTTTGGGCGGAGAATGAGCGTTCGGTGATGCTTAGTTTATTTTTGCGGTAAAAAAGACCGTGTAAATTTTCTTTTGTGACACCCTGTATATCTGTGATATTATTTTGAGTTCGTGGGTCAAAGGCTGTAGCTGTTAAGGGAGCTCGGCGAGCTCCGTTTAACACAGAACCTCCCTTAGCGAAAGGGACCTTATGCGCCGTGTGATCACGATCTCCAGCTCCCTTTTCTACAGGTACCTGTGCTAAGGGTACCTTTACGCTGCCGTGTGATTTGGGTATTGGGGGATCGGTGGCCGAGTGGTCTAGCGCACACCAGCTCGGAGCACGTGGAGCGAAAGCTCGCGCTGCAGAACCCAGGGATCCTAGGTTCAATCCCCACACCTGCCCGTTTCGATCTGGATGAACATCGTACCGGCGTGCGGTCGTGCACCACTACTGCGTGGTGCACGTTAAAGACCCCAGGCTAGCAGTTGTACTGCACTGGCTAAATTGCTCATCTACAGTGGGTAACAATGTCGCCATGTTCTGGCAGACTAAACTCCTGCTGTATAAACAACTAACGACTAATTTGTTTTTTGTTTTTTATTTTGTATTATTTTATGTTGCAAAAACGGATTCACGTTAACAAATCAAAACTACGAGACATTAAATTACGAGGCATCCTTGAATATTAGATTTTCCAGAGCTTCCATGTCAATATTAGCGGCGAGATGTTTCGGTGGCGCCCTCGTATGGTTACCTTTCGTGACATCATTACCTTGCGAACAACAAGTTCGATGGTGTTTGTAACTAGCATGGCGGAAGCTTGAAATCATAGCGTTCTTGAACCAACACTGTCAACACCTTAAAAATTAAAGTTCTCACGTTCCTCTTATTACCGTCCATGAGGACTCCTTTGTTGACGTCATAGTCAGCATTCGGCCAATCATGGAAGGCCGACCACCGCGACGCTTTCGATCGCACACGTCGCCATTATCGCGCGTGAAGAATGTTATTAAACCTAAAACATTTCCCTTACAGTTACAGAATGTTGCGATTTCTTAACATAAAATACAGATGGCGACATGTGTTCAAGAATAGCGTGATGTGCACTTGCCGTCGTGCGCCGCTTGCTACGCTGCGTAATAAAAACAAAAAAAAAGCGCCAGCTGTTACCGCTCATTCACACTGGAAGCGGATCCGCGTTCGCAAAGCGGTTGCGATAGGGTGCTTTCATGTGCGCTTTGCTTGGGGTGATGACATCTGGCCATTTTGTTCGAACGGTTATTTTTATTTTTTGTTCTGAAGCGCGTGAAAGAGCGTGTCCCTGCACGCGCTCGTGGCGCTGACTGTGATACGTCGATATTTTCTTCCCTGCAATTTCTTTGTATTTTCCCTGTGAGCGCGTGCTGTTGGCATCGGGTACTACAAACGATGGCATCACCCTAAACAAAGCGAAATTGAGGCACTCTAGGTGGCGAACGCGGTTGTATAAAGATCCAGTACAATTGCACGCGCACACGATGGCATCAAGTGCGCCCGTGTGCGTGACTGCTGTGCCTGCGGTCTGCTTCGTCTGCTCGCTGTCGCGGCTGGCTTTCGATTCGATCGGCGCACCAAAAGATGTTTCGGTGCGAACCCGAATACTCATCACGGCGGAGTGAAACCAACATCTTCTCGAAGCAGAATTTGTACGGCTTTCTCAACCCGCGATGCCCTTCTCAGCGTTCGTGCCTACGATGACTGACTCGCGATCGCTTTCCAAAGCCGCGCTACGACGACTCGTTCGAGACGACGCTCCAGGCGCGGTCGCGCGGTGTCGAGAGCGTCCGCTACACGCCGACTTCCTAGTCCTACTGGTCAGGCAAGTGTTGGGCTCGAAATCTCGCCTGTTCGACACCGATTCAGTCGGTGCGTCGTCTAGAGCGTCTCAACTCTAGTCACTTACTTTCTGCTGGGCAACCAGGCGTTCGTTTATAATAATCTCATCCAATTCCGACCATACCGGTTTAAAAGCCTCCCGTTGAGCGCTGTTTCAAAAAACAGTGGGTGCCGCCATTACTTTCGGTGCACACAATCGCGTTGCCACGGAAATGTCATCGCAACGCGATTGTTTGCACCGAAATGAATGGCGGCGCCCACTCACTAGGCTTCCCATTGGTCAAGAAATGCTCGTCGCGGCTCGTGGCCACGCCTACTTCCGTTACACTTCGCTCCATGAATTGGGGATAGGGACGCCACCTCCTTATAAGGAGTATTCACTGGGCGCCATATTTGTGGGTGATGTCTAGAGCGCATGCTCTGAACGAGCCCACATTAATAGGCTGCTAAGACCGGCAATCTTGAGGGTGCGAAATGCACGTTACAAAAGAACTGTGGAAGCTCGCCATCAGCACGCGCTCAGCAGTCGTGCACACAGCTATGGCCGCCAATGAATACTTCCTATAACCTCCTTGGGTTGGGGTGTCAGATGCCTGGATGCCTGCAGTGAGCGAGCCAGTGATGTCAGAACTACAAGCGCGAGGCTGTGGGTGCACCACAGCTGATTTTGCACACGTTCTACTGTTCGTCCGTAGATATTCCTGATGCGATCCAAATGAAATGGGCGCCATGAAAGCGATTCTGAAAGTTGGGATTCCACCACGTATGCAAAAACAATTGAAATATTTTTATCAATTGCAGAAATAATTTTTTGCAGTCGAACTATGCTCGTCGAAATGGTTCGACTATATTTTGTTTCACAACCACTTCGGTTGGCTTTTAGGTGGCAATGATATTAAAAAAACAAAAGCAAAACATTAAAACGTCTCAGTGACTACCAACGGAGGTGCCCAAAATCTGAAGGAGGCCAATCGGAGATTTCAGTTTCACGTCAAAATATCTTCAGTTTTGAAAAAATAACAGCAATTTCTTTCTTTTTTTCTGTTTTGCTCGGACGTGTCAGATAATTACCGTTGATTTGGCTTGTAAAAACCTAAGATCTGAACATTTGCTCTGCTTTACCTTAATTAAGAGCGCAGCCACGCTAAGGGCTGATAAGGCGACTGAAGTAGCGCCAAGAGCGCGAGGTCAAGCAGTTCGTTCTCTCTATGTGCCTATACGATCGGGCTAAATTAGAGCCACTAAATAAGCTACGATTCAGAGTAATGACACTAACCCATCTTGGTGCCTTAAATCATGGTTTTAAGTTATCTGAATCTGTATCTGACAACACAGGAAACGCTTTTCCGTCCAAAACAAATGTTTAAACAGTTCGCGACAAAGCAAAACAATATATTACGTGAGCTTCCCAACACCAAAAATAGTGCCGAGGTAGTCGCACTTTTGAATCATGACGATCGGCGGTGGCGTCTGGTTTGTACTGAGTACAAAAATGGCGGCGGCGACAACAATATTGCGTAAAACAGTGCCGATACTCTAAGCGTAGCTGATTTAGTGGCTAGGCTGAACCAAGTGCGGTGGGAGTTCGTATGCCGAAAGTGTTGCCGCACCGCAGATCACAGCACTTTGGAGAGATATGCCAGCGCGAGCTCCATACAAAGCACGGAGCTCATGTTGCAGAACCTGCACGGACCCCGTGCTCAACCGCCCATCTGCATCGTACCGGCGTGCGATCGTGTATCACTACTGCGTGATGCACGTTAAAGACCCCGAGCTAGTAGTTGTACTGCACTGGCGAAATTTATAATAAACAAAAGATAAGAATGTGGCCGTTCGTGGCTCCTTCTCTCTGAAAAACGAAGGACTAATTTTGAATGTGCCGTGACATTGCATTTTTAATGTGTGTTCGCGGGTCCGCGTTTTTTTTTTTTTGTCTCCATCTTTGATTATGTGGTGTTTGCATATGATGAAACAGTGTGTAGTTTTTGGACTTTTGAAAAACAAATACTATATAACTGAGAAAATGACACGTTAATGCAAAATACGAAACAAACATAGGCGCACTTAATAAAAAAAATATATAATTGATTCCAATTGTCGTTTAAATGCGATAGCCCTTCACGCCAAAATCAATTTAGGTCTGACCGTACCAAAAGCTATAAAAGCGACCGAACTCCATGCTTTGAACGGTACTACTAACCACGTGCGCCTGCTCACTGGAAGAATAATTTAGGGCAGCATGCTCGTGCTTGTAGGTTCCGCTTCGCTCGCACGGTAAAACCAAACACTTTACTGGTAAAATATTTCGTGAAACAAAGCTTACCTTTTTGCTTCAGTGCAATTCCTCAGTTTTCACGTGACTACACACTTGTTTATAATTATAGTTTTTGTTTTCCACTGCGATTGAACTCGATCGCTTTTGTGTGCGACATGTATTAGAGACTAATGTAACCCAAAAAACATCCTAATTCGCGGATTGGTCACTTGCGTGGGTAAACAACGTTGATTGTCTCGGACACCTGTGATTGTATAAAATTACGCGTGAAAAAAAAAAACTCGTTGTCAGCACGCGACCCATGGTATGCAGTGAATACTCATAATCGGCGCCGAGATGATTGGTAGCTTTCAACAGGTGCAGTTTTTCTATCAACCCAGAGCTAGAATAGTTGCTTCTTTCTGTTGTAAGAAATTAGGCCCAAATCTAAAGGTAATGAAGCACTATGAACATTCAAACATTACGGCGTGAGCAATATATATGTGAACAAACTTTACCTTTCGATACGCTCAGCGCTAATGTAAAATGTAGCGCTGTTTTAGTCTTCATCAGAGTGCGATGGGTGGAGTGTGACGTTTATACAACGTCACAGTCCACCCTTTGCGTATTTTTAACGTTTGCACGTCACTGCTTGCGCGCAGAAATAACCAACTTGAGACTAGTACATTGCTTAAACTCTTTGCAAAAGTTATCCACAAACCCAGAATCTTTGTCTGGGCAGTCACTTTATTCGTCACTGAACTCGTCTTAAAATTAATTCGTATCATTTAATACTATAAGTGAATTTGAAACTTTGGAATTACTCTATTAGGCGTAAGACTCTCGAACTAGTCCTGCTTTGGGCTTAAACTTAATATCCAAACCTGAATGTCATTTTTTTGTGTTTTCAATTTCATGGTTTCGGTCAAAATATACCTAAATGAGACACCTGACAAAAATAAAAAAAACGTTTATTTTTTTATTTTTTAGGTATACTTTTAGCTATAATTTTGGACACCTACGTCTATCATGTCATCACCTTTTCCTGAAAATCCACGACAAAAGGGCCGGTCCATCGTATAAACCTGACCACAATGGAATATGCGGAATTGGCCTCCGAAATCCACGGTGGGCTATTTACGCAGAAGCAATTTCATATTTTTCAACGCCTCGGTTGTTTTGTTGTGCAAGATTCTTGCCATTATACTCGGCGACAACTGTTCTTGGCAATGCAGTGGAAAGGAGGAGTGCCCGCGTAGAGCTTTATTCAGCACTCATAATGGGAGAGGGAACGCGTGCCTGAACCTTCCACTGCATGGCCAAGAAACGTTCTCGCCGAGTATACACCTTTTTTGTTTAGCCTCGCACCCAGCCACGTTGTCCCCCTATCCGGTATGCGTTCCGAACAAAAAGCAAGAGATTACTACCCCGAACAAGTAAAAAAGTATAGAAGGGTCATAACAAGAACGAATGACGGTTGCAATAAAATTGTTAACACGTTCTACTGTCGAGGCGAGAAGAAAGCGATGTTTTCACGCATACCGGAAGTTCCACAATTGAAGATGGCGGCGCCCACGTAGAAAAGGTGTATAGACCATTCCATTTAGCGCTCTCTGGGCGGCGCCAATTTGTTAGACCGCAGCGCCCTCTTCACACATCCGGGAAGTTCAGCAGGTTTGGCGGGGTAAAACAAGAGAGAGGGCACGCGCCCGACTGTGCTAGCAGACGACAAACCGGGAGGTTGCCGTTTTCCAACTTTGGGCTGTACCGGCGGGCTGTACCGAACATCGAACTCTCGCTCGTGGCTGCCGTTATGAAGTGGTTCGCGCTCTTAGAATATGTATGGCTACTCCGAAATCAGCCTTTAGTGCTCTGTTGTTTTATTTCAGTAAATGATCAACTAGCGTATCTTTGTTCCGTTACTTCAATAGCCGGCATCTCAACCACTGCGTCTATTGCGCCAGGAGAGCACGTTTTTATTCATTATTCCAGATTTCCACTCATTGTCGCTAAAGGCCAACACCAGTACGAACTTCGTATTGTAAAATAGCTACAGCAACCGGACTTAATTTTCGCCGGAGCGTCCGGCCACTCTGACACAGTTTTTACTTTTTTTTTTATTCGCCAGCAGGTAACATCGCAATTAGACTCAGTTAGTCTTTTTATCGAGCATTGCATTTCACGATAACTAGCATATCAAAATCCGCGCATATGCGCTTGAAATTTCCAAAATGACGTGATTTTAAACCGGGTTTGAACGCCCGCCGGATGTTAGGTACTATCGCGGACAATATGAGCTGAAAAAACGCTCCGGCCTGTGCACGGTACTACCTGCGCCGCCTGTCGCATCGCTCCCTGAACATGGCGCACCCTGAGGCCGAGATAAATTCTCACTTGCTCTCACAGCGCCGCTGCTCTCTTCCGGCCGTATGCTAGCGAAAATATTGGCCGACGGAACCACCATCACGATGCGTGTGCCGTGTAGCCCAATGTTCCCGTTTTCAGCTAACATGCATTTCAGTGCATTTCAAGAAAGCGCCGAAGTGGAAAATGTGTTGTCACACTCGCATCTCCTCGAGGAGCGCTGCCTGACGAAGCTGCCTTGGCCCCCAAAAGGAGCCGATCTGAATATCATCGAAAACATTTGGAGGCGCATCAAGGTAGCCATGGCGCGGCGTCCCCTCCACCGCGCGACTTTGGAAAGCAATGAGATGAATGGAAGTGGCTTCGGGCTGAGCCAGACTTTGTTGCCGCTCTCTATGATTTCTTACCAGACAGGATGGGAGCCGTGGTCGCGGGTCAGTGGAGAATGACGCAGTAATAAATTATTTTGCAAGTTTTACTGCGCCTCAGGACCCCCTGAAGCGGACTTCTGCCGATTGGAACAAAGCTTGATACTACGGTTGCGACACACTGTTTGACGCCGTTAACCACGCATACTTTTGTGTGGTGCCTCCTTGATCCCAATTTTCTTGTATAGTGCAGTTGAACTTTAACGCTGACTATTAATCTTTCGTGTCTGACTTTGTCCTCTGCAAATATTCCTTCGATGAACTTTCAAGCTCCTTTTCCTGGAAAATATATGACTGTTTGTCCCACTTTATTAATACTAGGAATTTGTAAACAAAAAAAAAACGGGTGTCTTGTCAGCAACTTGTTTTGTTTGAAACAAACACGTGGGCCCAGTAATAAAGAAATAATACTTTTGACCCTTTTCATACCCCCAATCAAGGTTACAAAACCTTCTCAGTAACATGTATACGCTTACCATTTTTTTTTAAACATCTGTGATCAATGAAAAAAAAAAAGTAAATACCTTGGAGCCGGACTAAATCCGGCATACAGATTTTGGACTGTATTTTACGATATCCTACTTTGTGCAGGCACCTATAATCAAACAAAAACAACCTGCAACGTCTTTCGATGTGACTTTCAAAAACGATAATCACAGATGAAATTAAAGACACTTTAATATTTGTTCTTCCCCAGTCAGCGTTTCCTTCTACGGGATTCTCTGCGATAGAGTAAAGTAAATCAATTCCAAAAGAGGGAAGACAAGTGTAATATTTTGTTCCCCCCCGCAGCCCTACGACACACATGCCCGCTGTCGCACCCGCCGTCTCGCTTGCAGACGGCCGAAAGAGCGCAGTGGCGCAGCGAGCGCAAGTGAGAATTTATCTCGTACTCAGGGTGCGCCATGTGTGCGGAGCGATGCGACAGGCGGCGCAGGTAGTACCGTGCGCCTGCAGGAGCGCTGTTTCAGCTCATATTGTCCGCGATAGTAGAGCCCACCTGGCGGAGCAGACGACGAGCGGGATGAGAGGGGGAGGGCATTTTTTCTCCGTCCGCTCTTCCTAGTGGAACGGCCTATAGACCGTTCCACTTTTTTTCCTTCCTTATTGCCGGTTAAGACAAAATAAAAAAGCGCACAGTTATTCACACACGTAGAATTTGTTTAAGAGCGAATCAGCCACTAAGCGGCGGGTGCCAGCGCATTAAAATATTTTTAAACACACCAACTCATCTAGTATTGGCAACCAATCAGGGGGCTCAGAGAGGGCACGGTGTACCTCGTGATTATATGCCACGCTTTCAGTTAAATTTGCTCTTACTGTTTTGGTATTCACATCAGTTTTATTAGCACCGATTCTTGTCCTCCACAGACTGTGGAGGCCGAGAAGCATGAACAGATTGTAGGGGACTCTCCCCTCGTTTGCCAGGGGCCAAAAGCGGATGCCGTGCGCAGTTAAAGGTAGATCCTTCTTCAGCGTGTGCTGAAGAACGTCCCAACACTCAATAAAAATGTGCTCTATCTTCTCGGGTTTCTCGAAGAGGATATAATTAACTGACCTCAATACAAAAATACATTTCTTTTCTAGACACGTTTTTAAAGGGAGTAAGCCGCAAACACCCTTGCACCATTTGGGAACGATCGGTGGTTTATATGTGTCGCTATCGGGTACTACACTTCGAGGCGAAGCCTAAAGGACACACATCCAAAGGAGGAAAGCAATTTTTTAAACACCCAAGATGGGGAAAGGGAGTCATAAAATGAATTTACAACGAAGAAGAAAAATGTTTAGGGCTATATTTACGGCGCGGAACTAATTTGTAGTTGGCGCCCGAGGGAGCCAGTGGAAAAGTGGCTGCGATTTATCTAAAAGTTACCTATTCATCTTCGTTTGAAGTGAAAAAAAACGAAGATTAATAAGTAAAGTTTAGAGCCCAAATGAAGCTTTTGAAAGAGCGCAAGCACAACGTGATAGACCTGTACGCCGGTCAGAAATGGACGACGGCGGCTCTCCGGAGTGTTCACTACCGGCGGCGGTGGCGGTGGCGGTGGCGGTGGCGGCGGCGTGGAGAAACGCGTTCAACCGTCGGCGTACAGACGCATTCACACTGAGCGAAAAACGCGCGTTGCGGTCCACGTCAATGCCGCCGTCGAAAAAGACGTAGCAGTCGCGCAGGACCCCCCGAAGTCGGCGTCTTCTCGGGAAACCTCGCGTTTGTCGAGTGAACACGGAATTGTTTTATTCGTCTGCTTCGTACGATTGTTGTTGACTTGCCTTCGCGATTGCATATGCGCTCGGAGATCTTCAGTGAATGGACAACGGCGATGATTATATACACATTTATACTCCAATTCTCTGCAGTATATGTAAAAGGCACGGCCCCGAGCACGCAGCTTCACAAGTGCTGTTTTGCCGTCTTTTCGTGGAAACAAATCTTAGTACGGTGCTACGTTTGCGCGTCCGTACCTTTGACAGCACTGCACGCAACTCGAGCGATGGTGTTGTTGAAGGAGAACTGTTGTATTTTGTAGTTGTGGCGTGCACACAAAGAATGCACAAAGCACATTGGGAGTCATCGCTCGCGCACAGTCGGAGGTCGGAGCACACTGCAAAGTTCGGTGGTGGCTTTGGCGCAAACAATGAAGAGTAGTTTCACGGCGTCGTACACGTACATAAAACACTGCTCACGCTCAGACGTTCTCGGCTTGCTTTTCTACACGCTGAAATGCTTCCAGCCACGTTTGTCGACTCCGTGCATCCCTCGAACCCTCTTTCTTTTCGCCTTCCTTGTAGATCGACAACAAAAACAGCGAAAACATGTCCTAACTTAGAAAAGGCGCTACGTCACGTACGGTTGCTTGCTGATTTTCTCAACGGCGCGCGTCGAAGAGAAAATTTGGGCAAGAGACGTTGTCTTCTTGCGTCGTCCTCCTCGGCGCGCGACTTTTTTCAATACAATAATAACAAAAAAAAAAAAAAAAAAACGGACCCCACGACGCGCGTTTTTCCGCAGTGTGAATGCACCTTACCACGCGCAGTGTGCGGCGGTGGAGCGACTTCGCGGCGGCGGCGACGCACAAGTCTACCACGTGACCAGCGACGGCTCACACGGGCGCCAACTACAACTTCGTTTGGCGCCGTAAATATAGCTTTTAAATTTGTTTCTTCGTTGTAGGTTCGTTTTATGACATTCTTTTTCCATCCATTCTCTTCTTAAAGCGTTTTCTTAAACGTTTCTTAAGCGTTTTCCTGTATTAAGAAACAAAACGACCCTCCCGAGCCAGCCTAAAACATACGCAAACATTAAAATACCTGAGCATGTTCTGCGGAAGATTAGCGACGGTCTCTTTACTACTTTCCCGTTCGAAATCATTTAAAAGGGCAATCCACGTATGCTATACTCAATGAAAAGAGGAGAACGCTAGGACGTCTCTTTGAGATACTCAACCTCCAGTGGCTTCTCGTGGCTCAAGAGTTCCAGTCTATAAAAGGACCGTCCTCATTGTGGACAACCACAGAATCGTTGACGATGCGTCGCCCGCAGATCTCTTAGCACACAGCCGCCCACCGGCCGCACAAGTACTTGCACATGGTCCGCCGATACATTCGTGAGCTGGCGTTGTAAAGCACAAAGTTTATGGCGAAGTTGGTGTAGTAGAGCAGCATGAAGTACCGCTGCAAGATGTACGGCAGCGAACCCGAGCTGGGACCGTCTTGGGAGTCGGCCTCTCCCAAGCTGAGGACGAAGACGTACATCCGTGTGACGTAGCTGGGCAGGTTGAGCAGAATGAAAACGGTGGATATGACCAGGAGCATCCTGGTCACACCTATTTGAGCAGAGTGCGGGATGCCGCCACCGCAGACGGCGGTCGTGGTACCGTCGGCGGAGAAGCAGATTTCCTGCCGCTTCATCAGCGACGAGCCTGAGAAATAAACAAGAACAAGTTTTGAGTTGAGACATCCCAAGGATCGTGAAAAACAATATCGTACAAATTATGTTGTTGATTTTTTTGTTTTTACAGCGGAGCTGTCAAGGGCTGGTTTCCCCAGGATCGTGTCCACCGCAAAGAAACTAAGACACCGAACTCTGGACACCTACCGCCATCTATGAGCGATGGCGGTAAGCCACGTATCTGGTTGCCGCCGTCGCTTATAGAAGCGGCAACCTTTCCACTTTGGCTTCCCGAACTTGCGGCCGTCCATTACTTTCCATTGTACAGCTTCCCTGGTCTTCCTTCACCAGAGTGGAAAGGCTGAAAGTCCTTTTTTTCTCTTTTTCAATTTCCTATAGACTGGGCGAGAAAAGAAAAACAATCCTTGAGAAATGTTCATCTATATACAGGGCGTTTCGCAGCGCTGTTCGGGTGTAAACAAATTCGTAGAAATAAACCAATGAACGGAAACAACGTTTCACAAAGCTGCCTTTTGGTGGTGCCTTTATCATCCTTAAGTTTCATGAGTGTTGATTGTAAGGTATAAGTTTAAACCTAATTGTTTGTTTAAGCCTGGTAAGGAAAACACTATAAACCTTAAACTTGTCTCTACTCACAGATGGCAAAACACACACTCAGAACTGCTGGATCTGCTTTCGGATAGTTATCTCAAAGAAGCTTTCGCGCTTTTGCTTTTTGTTGTGTCATATAGATGTAGTAGCGTGAATCAAACGATTCTTATCGTTTTTTCCCTTTGGGTAGAAAAAAAAAAAACAGGGCTTTACTGATCTCAAGTTCTTTCTTTATTATTTCTTTGACACGAAAACGCTCTATAGGTTGGTTAATGATAATTCAAGGACCTATATACACATTTCTGGGAAGCTTCACTTTGCGGAGTTTATTCATTTAATTTTACGAATTTGTTTACGCTCTCGTGACGCTCGGAAACACGCTGCACACAAAATGTAATTGCGTGCGGTTTAGCTACTTCTCCAAATCATCACCGCGAAGATTGAGGCACTAATCATGACGGGGCAAAGGCTTTATGGTGACCTTTTCAAAGGAGGGTGCAGCCTGGCTTCTCAGCCGTTCCATCAAGCGTCAAAAAGACCGACAATTGCCACACACATGAAATGCGCATGGAGGCAACTGCATCAAGATTTTGGGAGCACGAAGAGATGTCCCTAATGGTGGGGGTTGGGGAAAAACGAATGTTCTGGCTGACTGTCTTAATGAACGCCTGATGAAATGATAGCGATCCTGTAAGCACCCAGGTGGTAATCTTCTTAGAGGGGTTCCATTAATGCGTGTGCCAGATCCCGATAAGTGCCTAAATCTATCAGGTGATCACGTAGAGATGTAGCTACAGTATGCAACACAAATGCATGTATATTAAGCATTTTCATCACTCTTCTTTTGGTTACCGAGTTAGTCGGAGGTTGAAAAAAACAAAACATGAATATAGAAAGCGACTGGCATTTATGGTGTGTCCCGTTTGCAAAAATATCAGGTCACTTGCCACGAGTGCAATAAATTGTGGAGACGCAACATTTATTACGTCACACTGGAACGGTGATACAGAAAGAGATAGAAGAGCGTTTTAGGGAACCGTCTTGGAACATCCGATACGGTACGAGGGGCCTTCCGGTACAAACTGGCGCATGCGCGACCTCAGTAGACTCATATACGCAGTTCATATCGGAGGGCCTTTCGTACCGTATCGGACGTGCAACAACGGTTCCATAAAACTCTTTAATACCCAACACTCCCCCCGTGCCCTTAGAGGCATACCGTATAGCTATTAGGTATCGTTATCGGAGTCATCGGAATGATCCTCTAAACCTCCCAATGTTAAACGGAGCAGAGTAAGCTCGGGGGAAAATGAAACATCGGGCGAAATGCGATGAATGGATGGATAGATTGATGGATGGGACTGAACCCTTTAAATCGGGCTGCGGCTTGCATCACCAAAACAGTATTTTTCTTTTCCTATCATTTATTTAACATTGATTTATATATCTAAACATTTCTATTTAAAAACTATATACGATTCGTACGACGCAGGCGCCTCTATGCAACAGGGTGCAAACACCTTCCGCCCTTCGGTTGGCCCGGAAGGGAGTAAGAAAATATTCATTCTTATTCGACCTATTTCACCAGCCAGATAATCTCTTCTTGGTTTCTCCGCCTTTCTTGGTTCTAGTTGTCCCTCACTATCTCTAAATCCCAGTGCGTTTGTTAAATTAGACGCCTCTTCTGCTACTACAGAGTGAAGCCCCTTACACGTTCTACTGTGCGTCCGTAGATATTCCTGATGCGATGCAAATGAAATGGGCGCCATGAAAGCGATTCTGAAAGTTGGGATTCCACCACGTATGCAAAAACAATTGAAATATTTTTATCAATTGCAGAAATAATTTTTTGCAGTCGAACTATGCTCGTCGAAATGGTTCGACTATATTTTGTTTCACAACCACTTCGGTTGGCTTTTAGGTGGCAATGATATTAAAAAAACAAAAGCAAAACATTAAAACGTCTCAGTGACTGCCAACGGAGGTGCCCAAAATCTGAAGGAGGCCAATCGGAGATTTCAGTTTCACGTCAAAATATCTTCAGTTTTTGAAAAAATAACAGCAATTTCTTTCTTTTTTTCTGTTTTGCTCGGACGTGTCAGATAATTACCGTTGATTTGGCTTGTAAAAACCTAAGATCTGAACATTTGCTTTGCTTTACCTTAATTAAGAGCGCAGCCACGCTAAGGGCTGATAAGGCGACTGAAGTAGCGCCAAGAGCGCGAGGTCAAGCAGTTCGTTCTCTCTATGTGCCTATACGATCGGGCTAAATTAGAGCCACTAAATAAGCTACGCTTCAGAGTAATGACACTAACCCATCTTGGTGCCTTAAATCATGGTTTTAAGTTATCTGAATCTGTATCTGACAACACAGGAAACGCTTTTCCGTCCAAAACAAATGTTTAAACAGTTCGCGACAAAGCAAAACAATATATTACGTGAGCTTCCCAACACCAAAAATAGTGCCGAGGTAGTCGCACTTTTGAATCATGACGATCGGCGGTGGCGTCTGGTTTGTACTGAGCACAAAAATGGCGGCGGCGACAACAATATTGCGTAAAACAGTGCCGATACTCTAAGCGTAGCTGATTTAGTGGCTAGGCTGAACCAAGTGCGGTGGGAGTTCGTATGCCGAAAGTGTTGCCGCACCGCAGATCACAGCACTTTGGAGAGATGTGCTAGCGCGAGCTCCATACAAAGCACGGAGCTCATGTTGCAGAACCTGCACGGACCCCGTGCTCAACCGCCCATCTGCATCGTACCGGCGTGCGATCGTGTATCACTACTGCGTGATGCACGTTAAAGACCCCGAGCTAGTAGTTGTACTGCACTGGCGAAATTTATAATAAACAAAAGATAAGAATGTGGCCGTTCGTGGCTCCTTCTCTCTGAAAAACGAAGGACTAATTTTGAATGTGCCGTGACATTGCATTTTTAATGTGTGTTCGCGGGTCCGCGTTTTTTTTTGTCTCCATCTTTGATTATGTGGTGTTTACATAGGATGAAACAGTGTGTAGTTTTTGGACTTTTGAAAAACAAATACTATATAACTGAGAAAATGACACGTTAATGCAAAATACGAAACAAACATAGGCGCACTTAATAAAAAAAATATATAATTGATTCCAATTGTCGTTTAAATGGGATAGCCCTTCACGCCAAAATCAATTTAGGTCTGACCGTACCAAAAGCTATAAAAGCGACCGAACTCCATGCTTTGAACGGTACTACTAACCACGTGCGCCTGCTCACTGGAAGAATAATTTAGGGCAGCATGCTCGTGCTTGTAGGTTCCGCTTCGCTCGCACGGTAAAACCAAACACTTTACTGGTAAAATATTTCGTGAAACAAAGCTTACCTTTTTGCTTCAGTGCAATTCCTCAGTTTTCACGTGACTACACACTTGTTTATAATTATAGTTTTTGTTTTCCACTGCGATTGAACTCGATCGCTTTTGTGTGCGACATGTATTAGAGACTAATGTAACCCAAAAAACATCCTAATTCGCGGATTGGTCACTTGCGTGGGTAAACAACGTTGATTGTCTCGGACACCTGTGATTGTATAAAATTACGCGTGAAAAAAAAAACTCGTTGTCAGCACGCGACCCATGGTATGCAGTGAATACTCATAATCGGCGCCGAGATGATTGGTAGCTTTCAACAGGTGCAGTTTTTCTATCAACCCAGAGCTAGAATAGTTGCTTCTTTCTGTTGTAAGAAATTAGGCCCAAATCTAAAGGTAATGAAGCACTATGAACATTCAAACATTACGGCGTGAGCAATATATATGTGAACAAACTTTACCTTTCGATACGCTCAGCGCTAATGTAAAATGTAGCGCTGTTTTAGTCTTCATCAGAGTCCGATGGGTGGAGTGTGACGTTTATACAACGTCACACTCCACCCTTTGCGTATTTTTAACATTTGCACGTCACTGCTTGCGCGCACAAATAACCAACTTGAGACTGGTACATTGCTTAAACTCTTTGCAAAAGCTATCCACAAACCCAGAATCTTTGTCTGGGCAGTCGCTTTATTCGTCACTGAACTCGTCTTAAAATTAATTCGTATCATTTAATACTATAAGGGAATTTTAAACCTTGGAATTACTCTATTAGGCGTAAGACTCTCGAACTAGTCCTACTTTGGGCTTAAACTTAATATCTAAACCTGGTTGTCATTTTTTGTGTTTCAATTTCATGGTTTCGGTCAAAATATACCTAAATGAGACACCTGACAAAAAGAAAGACGTTCATTTTTTTTATTTTTTAGGTATATTTTTTTATTTATAATTTTGGAAACCGATGTCTATCATGTCATCACCTTTTCCTGGAAATCCACGACAAAAGGGCCAGTTCATCATATAAGCCTGACCGCAATGGAATATGTGGAATTGGCCTCCGAAATCCACGGTGGGCTATTTACACAGAGGCAATTTCATATTTTTCAACGCCTCGGTTGTTTTGTTGTGCAAGATTCTTGCCATTATACTCGGCGACAACTGTTCTTGGCAATGCAGTGGAAAGGAGGAGTGCCCGCGTAGAGCTTTATTCAGCACTCATAATGGGAGAGGGAACGCGTGCCTGAACCTTCCACTGCATGGCCATGAAACGTACTCGCCGAGTATAGACCATTCCATTTAGCGCTCTCTGGGCGGCGCCATTTTGTTAGACCGCAGCGCCCTCTCCACACATCCGGGAAGTTCAGCAAGTTCGGTGGGATAAAACGAGAGAGAGAGGGCACGCGCCCGACTGTGCTAGCAGACGACAAACCGGGAGGTTGCCGTTCTCCAACTTTGGGCTGTACCGGCGGGCTGTACCGAACATCGAACTCTCGCTCATGGCTGCCGTTATGAAGTGGTTCGCGCTCTTAGAATATGTATGGCTACTCCGAAATCAGCCTTTAGCGCTCTGTTGTTTTATTTCAGTAAATGATCAACTAGCGTATCTTTGTTCCGTTGCTTCAATAGCCGGCACCTCAACCACTGCGTCTGTTGCGCCAGGAGAGCACGTTTTTATCCATTATTCCAGATTTCCACTCATCGTCGCTAAAGTCCTACACCAGTACGAACTTCGTATTGTAAAATAGCTACAGCAACCGGACTTACTTTTCGCCGGAGCGACCGGCCACTCTGACACAGTATTTACTTTTTATTCGCCCGCAAGGTAACATCGCAATTAGACTCAGTTAGTATTTTTATCGAGCATAGCATTACACACTAACTTGCATATCAAAACCCTCGCATATGCGCTTGAAATTTCCAAAAAAACGTGATTTTAAACCCGGTTTGAACGCCAGACGGATGTTAGGTACAGCCCACTCGGCGGAGCAGACGACGAGCGGGATGAGAGGAGGAGGGCATTTTTTCTCTCTCCGCTCTTCCTAGTGGAACGGTCTATAGACCGTTCCACGTTTTTTCCTTCTTTATTGCCGGTTAAGACAAAATGAAAAAGCACACAGTCATTCACACACGTAGAATTTGTGTAAGAGCGAATCAGCCACTAAGCGGCGGGTGTCAGCGCATTAGAATATTTTTAAACACACCAACTCATCTAGACTAGTATTGGCAACCAATCAGGGGGCTCAGAGAGGGCACGGTGTACCTCGTGATAATATGCCACGCTTTCAGTTAAATTTGCTCTTACTGTTTCGGTATTCACAATCAGTTTTATTAGCACCGATTCCTGTCCTCCACAGACTGTGGAGGCCGAGAAGCATGAACAGATTGTAGGGGACTCTCCCCTCGTTTGCCAGGGATCAAAAGCGGATGCCGTGCGCAGTTAAAGGTAGATCCTTCTTCAGCGTGTGCTGAAGAATGTCCTAATGAAACACGGCGTCCCAACACTCAATAAAAATGTGCTCTATCGTCTCGGGTTTCTCGAAGAGGATATAATTAACCGACCTCGGTACAAAAATACATCTCTTTTCTAGACACGTTTTTAAAAAGAGTACGCCCCTAACACCCTTGCACCACTTGGGAACGATCGATGGTTTATATGTGTCGCTATCGGGTACTACACTTCGAGGCGAAGCCTAAAGGACACACATCCAAAGGAGGAAAGCAATTTTTTTAAACACCCTAGATGGGAAAAGGGAGTCATAAAATGAATTTACAACGAAGATGAAAAATGCTTAGGGCTATATTTACGGCGCGGAACTAATTTGTAGTTGGCGCCCGAGGGAGCCAGTGGAAAAGTGGCTGCGATTAATCACGTGGCGCTTGCGCTCTTTCGGAAGCTTTGTATGGTATCTAAAAGTTACTTATTCATCTTTGTTTGAAGTGAAACAAGAAACGAAGATTAAAAAGTAAATTTTGAGCCCAAATGAAGCTTTTGAAAGAGCGCAAGCACAACGTGATAGACCTGTACGCCGGTCAGAAATGGAAGACGGCGGCACTCCGGAGTGTTCACTACCGGCGGCGGTGGCGGTGGCGGCGGCGTGGAGAAACGCGTTCAACCGTCGGCGTACAGACGCATTCACACTGAGCGAAAAACGCGCGTTGCGGTCCACGTCAATGCCGCCGTCGAAAAAGACGTAGCAGTCACACAGGACCCCCCGAAGTCGGCGTCTTCTCGGGAAACCTCGCGTTTGTCGAGTGAACACGGAATTTTTTTATTCGTCTGCTTCGTACGATTGTTGTTGACTTGCCTTCGCGATTGCATACGCGCTCGGAGATCTTCACTGAATGGACAACGGCGATGATTATATGCACGTTTACACTCCAATTCTCTGCAGCATATGTAAAAGGCACGGCCCCGAGCGCGCAGCTTCACAAGTGCTGTTTTGCCGTCTTTTCGTGGAAACAAATCTTAGTACGGTGCTACGTTCGCGCGTCCGTACCTTTGACAGCACTGCACGCAACTCGTGCGATGGTGTTGTTGAAGGAGAACTGTTGTGTTTTGTAGTGGTGGCGTGCACACAAAGAATGCACAAAACACATTGGGAGTGATTGCTCGCGCACAGTCGGAGGTCGGAGCACACTGCAAAGTTCGGTGGTGGCTTTGGCGCAAACGATGAAGAGTAGTTTCACGGCGTCGTACACGCACATAAAACACTGCTCACGGTCAGATGTTCTAAAGGCTTGCTTTTCTACACCTTGAAATGCTTCCAGCCATGTTTCTCGACTGCGTGCATCCCTCGAACCCTCTGCCTTTTCGCCTTCCTTGTAGATCGACAACAAAAACAGCAAAAACATGTCCTAACTGGGAAAAGGCGCTACATCACGTACGGTTGCTTGCTAATTTTCTCACCCACCGCGTCGAAGGGAAACTTTGGTCGAGAGACGTTGTCTTCTTGCGTTGGCCTCCTCGGCGCGCGACTTTTTTCAATACAATAATAAGGAAAAATAACGAACCCCACTGACGCGCGTTTTTCCGCAGTGTGAATGCGCCTTACCTCGCTCAGTGTGCGGCGGTGGAGCGACTTCGCGGCGGTGGCGGCGCACAAGTCAACCACGTGACCAGCGACGGCTCACACGGGCGCCAACTACAACTTCGTTTGGCGCCATAAATATAGCTTTTAAATTTTTTTTCTTCGTTGTAAGTTCGTTTTATGACATTCTTTTTCCATCTATTCTCTTCTTAAAAAAAAATGTTTTTTTTTTCTTTGCCTGCGTTTCTTAAGCGTTTTCCTGTATTAAGGAACTAAACGACCCTCCTGAGCCAGCCTAAAACATACGCAAACATTAAAATACCTGAGCATGTTCTGCGGAAGATTAGCGACGGTCTCATTGCTACTTTCCCGTTCGAAATCATTGAAAAGGGCCGTCCACGTATGCTATACTCAATGAAAAGAGGAGAACGCTAGAGCGTCTCTTTGAGATGCTCGACCTCCAGTGCCTTCTCGTGGCTCAAGAGTTCCAGTCTATAAAAGGACCGTCCTCATTGTGGACAACCACAGAATCGTTGACGATGCGTCGCCCGCAGATCTCTTAGCACACAGCCGCCCACCGGCCGCAAAAGTACTTGCACATGGTCCGCCGAAACATTCCTGAGCTGGCGTTGTAGAGCACAAAGTTTATGGCAAAGTTGGTGTAGTAGAGCAGCATGAAGTACCGCTGCAAGATGTACGGCAGCGAACCCGAGCTGGGACCGTCTTGGGAGTCGGCCTCTCCCAAGCTGAGGACGAAGACGTAGATCCGTGTGACGTAGCTGGGCAGGTTGAGCAGAATGAAAACGGTGGATATGACCAGGAGCATCCTGGTCACACCTATCTGAGCAGAGTGCGGGATGCCGCCACCGCAGACGGCGGTTGTGGTACCGTCGGCGGAGAAGCAGATTTCCTGCCGCTTCATCAGCGACGAGCCTGAGAAATAAACAAGAACAAGATTTGAGTTGAGACATCCCAAGGATCGTGAAAAACAATATCGTAAAAATTATGTTGTTGATTTTTTGTTCTTTACAGCGGAGCTGTCAAGGGCTAGTTTCCCCAGGATCGTGTCCACCGCAAATAAATTAAGACACCGAACTCTGGACACCTACCGCCATCTCTGAGCGACGGCGGCAAGCCACGTATCTGGTTGCCACCGTCGCTCATAGATGGCGGCAACCTTTCCACTCTGGCTTCCCGACTTGCGGCCGGCCATTACTTTCCATTGTACAGCTTCCCTGGTCTTCCTTCACCAGAGTGGAAAGGCTGAAAGTTCTGCTGGATCTGCTTTCGGATAGTTATCTCAAAGAAGCTTTCGCGCTTTTGCTTTTTGTTGTGTCATATAGATGCAGTAGCGTGAATCAGACGGTTTTTATCGTTTTTCCCCTTTAGGTAGCAAAATTGAAACAGGGCTTTATTGATCTCAAGTTGTTAGGTTTGTAAATGATAATTCAAGTCCCTGTATACACATTTCTGGGAAGCTTCAATTTGGGGAGTTTATTCATTTAATTTTACAAATTTATTTACGCTCTCGTAACGCTCGGAAACACGCTGCACACAAAATGTAATTGCGTGCGGTTTAGCTACTTCTCCACATCATCACCGCGAAGATTGAGGCACTAACCATGACGGGGCAGAGGCGTTATGGTGACCTTTTCAAAGGAGGGTGCCGCCTGGCTTCTCAGCCGTTCCATCAAGCGTCAAAAAGACCTACAATTGCCACACACATGAAATGCGCATGGAGGCAACTGCATAAAGATTTTGGGAGCACGAAGAGATGTCGCTAATGATGGGGGTTGGGGAAAAACGAATGTTCTGGCTGACTGTCTTAATCAACGCCTGATGAAATGACAGCGATCCTGTAAGCACCCAGGTGGTAATCTTCTTAGAGGGGGCCATTAATGCGTGTGCCAGATCCCGATAAGTGCCTAAATCTATGAGGTGATCACGTAGAGATCTAGCTAGCATTTTCATCACTCTTGTTTTGGTTACAGAGTTAGTCGGAGGTTGAAAAAAACAAAACATGTATATAGAGAGCGACTGGCATTTATGGTGTGTCCCGTTTGCAAAAATATCAGGTCACTTGCCACGAGCGCAATAAATTGTGGGGACGCAACATTTATCACGTCACACTGGAACGGTGATACAGAAAGAGATAGAAGAGCGTTTTAGGGAACCGTCTTGGAACAACCGATACCGTACGAGGGGCCTTCCGGTACAGACTGCGCATGCGCGACATCAGAAGACTCATATACGCAGTTGGTATCGGAGGGCCTTTCGTACCGTATCGGAAGTGCAACAACGGTTCCCTAAAACTCTCTAATACCCAACACTCCCCCGGTGCCCTTAGATGCGTACCGTATAGCTATTGGGTATCGTTATCGAAGTCATCGGAATGATCCTCTAAACCTCCCAAATGTTAAACGGAGCAGAGTAAGCTCGGGGAAAAATGAAACATCGGGCGAAATGCGATGATTGGATGGATGGATGGATGGATGGATGGGACTGAACCCTTTAAATCGGGCGGCGGCTTGCATCACAAAAAAGTATTTTTCATTTCCTATCATTTATTTAACATAGTTTTATATATCTAAACATTTCTACTTAAAAACTATGTACGATTCGTACGACGCAGGCGCCTCTTTGCTACAGGGTGCAAACACCTTCCGCCCTTCGGCTGGCCCGGAAGGGAGTAAGAAAATATTCATTCCTCCGTGGACCTATTTCACCAGCCAGGTTATCTCTTCTTGGTTTCTCCGCCTTTCTTGCTTCTAGTTGTCCCTCACTATCCCTAAATCCCAGTGCATTTGTTAAATTAGCCGCCTCTTCTGCTACTACAGAGTGAAGCCCCTTACAGTAAAGTATCAAGTGCTCAGCCGTCTCCTCCTGTTCAACACCAAGCTCTAAAAACCTTATCTACTTCTAATATCTAGCTCTTTATGGCTTAGTCCGCAACACTCCATTTTTCAAACAACAACGAGCTCCCCCTAGAATTGTCGAAGATTGGCTTCTTAGTAACGTCCATCTGAAACGATCTGTAAATTTCGAAAGCCGTTTTAGTCTGCACGCCTGCTTCCCATATTTCCCTATCAGTGTCTTTTAACTCCTTTGGTAGCCTTTATTTTTTCATCTGCCTCCCTGCTATTTCCCATATATCTAGATCTAAAATTTTAAGTACACTTTCTTCATTTTGTATCAACGCTACCCATGTGCAAATAGCTAGGAACTCTTCGTGCCCATCATTCTGCATCTGTTTCTCTTAAGCCTATAATCAAAATCTATCTTACTGGTAGCTTTCCAGCCCTCAAATCTCCATGTAGACCTTGGTTCATGTTCTACCATATGCTCCCAGAGCCAATCGGCTAACTCCACGTTGTATTATTTCTAGCCCTGTCTGGCCGTCCAGTTTTATGCACAAAACTGCATTTCCTAAAGTCAGGCTCAGAACCATAACTCCTTTCCAGATCTCCCTCACCACCTCATTCCTGTTTTAGTTCCACGGTGCTCTATTTTCATCACAGCTGCTTTTCGGTTGCCATTACCATTTACACATTTTGAATGTTCATTGAGGTATTCTATACAATTTATAATCTATACTCCTAGATAGCTGCGGTTATCTACTCGCTCAACCTGTAATCCTTGAATCTTTAGCTTTGCAGGTTTGTCATCATTGAACATTATGAATGCTGATTTGTTACTACTGAGTTCTAAACCTAGCCTGTGGTTCTCTGCACCATATCTATTCATTAGAGACTAATGCACAACTCGCTTCTACTTGCCCTTGCAGAACAAATATAACCCGCCCTACTATCATCCGTTGAAATCGTCTGGATCCCAGGTCATGGGGGCATGCCGGGCATGGAGAAAGCACACCTGCTCGCCCGCGAAATGCTCCAATAGGTGCCCGACATCCCCAGACCTGCCGAGGCTTTTCCCGTGGCTTTACCTTCCCTCGAGTCATTAAGACAAGCCCGTCGAGTCTTTCCCCCTCTTTATCCTTACCTTACACACCACCAAGGCACCATCCTGCACAACCGCCAAAGTAACACCCTGCCCACCCCAGCCCGCAACCAACTTCTACGACGTCCGCTTTCTGAGGATCCTTCTCCATTCATCCACTGTGGCGACCGCCCAAATAACCCAACACATCTTATGGATCTGCCATCCGCCTCCCCCACCCCTCTTTAACCACACTTCCCTGTTCTTCCTCCCCAACACCGAGTGGCTGACTACGGCCACCACATTTTCAGATCAAGTTTACCTGGCTGCGTGCATCCAGTTCTCTATGAAGTACCCCACCAGAAAGAGCCTGGACTGAGGCCCCCTGCTCATATTCTTTGGGTATAGTAAAGTTTCATCTCTCTCTCTCTCTCTCTCTCGCTCTCTCTAGACCATCATCAAACATCAGACCTGGTCATGACTGTTTGATATTTTTACCTTGCCTGTCGCATGAAAGGTCAAACCAAAGATTGCTTTTTTTTCAATCTTTACCTCTTGTCCTTGGTGACCCAATATGAACACAAATTGCGACAAATATTATCGCAGTCTAAGACCTCATTTTATCTCTATTGGCTTTTCTCTCTTTCCTTCCTATGTTATTAGTACCATGTTTTTTTCGCAAATATACCTTAAGCATTTCAATGTTTTTTTCGTCCACATGAAAGCTCCTCAGTATGTTCCACAAATTGCCTCAAATGACATTGTCAAAAACCCCATTTATATCTAAGAATGCTAAACAGAACACTCTACCTTCCTTTTCTTCTACCTCAATACACTGGGTTAATAAAAATAAGTTGCCCTCCAACCTCCTTTTCCTTCGGAACCCCTTTTATAGTTTCCCTAGCACATTCTCATTGTCTACCCATGCATGTCATCTCTCCTTGATAATCTGCATTGCCAACCTGTAGACTACAGATGTGACTGTTACGGGACGATAGTTACTTATGCCAGCTTTGTCCCCTTTCCCCTGTATATTAAACTCATTCTGCTTAGCCTCCACTGTTCCGCGGCACTCCCCTTTATGATAATGTTAATTACAGCTTTCCTTAACGCTTTCTTAGATTTGAATTCTAACGGTTTTATCAACTTCATTGGTTTACCATCTGCACCTGTTGATGTACCCGTTGGAACCCTCCATCCTGACCTTTCGCATTATTTTTTTCCGTTAGCCTCAACATCAATACTTGAACTATCCTCCAATGGTGAGGCACTTCCTTTGTATTCTTGCTGGTTGAACTTCTCTGTCATTAGTGTTGCTATAGTTGTTGCCAGGCCCCCTCTGGTGGCGTACTTCAAAGAGAACAGGATGCGCGCAGTCAGGTAAATTGGATCTGAGAATGTGGTGGCCGTAGTCCGCCACTCTGTGTTGGGGAGGAAGGATAGCGAAATGGGGTTGGGGAGAGGTGGGGGAGGGGGATGACAGATTCATAAGATGTGATGGGTATTTTGGGCGGTCGCCACAATAAATGAAGTTGCAAGTTGGCAATGCAGGTTGATCAATGCAAACTGTGAACAGTAACACTTTAACGTCTCTCAAGGCATATTCTTTGTTTTCTTTTATAAACTTTTGCGGTCTTGAACAGCACAATACAATTAGAAACAAGGTTAGAAATGTTCTGGATCTTGCTTTTTCTAATATGCCTATCTCAAGTTTAAATAAGGCCCCAATTGCTTCGGTACAGATTGATGGTTTCCATCCACCTTTTATTGTCAAGTTTTCTCTCCCGTACAAGTCGCCTGCATCGTGTAAATAATCAAATGTCTGCTTTTCTTGAGGTGAATATTTGAGTCTCTATAGACATATTGAAGATTTTGACTGGGATAGTGTTCTTTCTATGTCTAATGTTGATGATGCTACCGAGACGCTTACGTCAGCTGTAAAGAGTGCTAGTGGCAGATGTGTTCCTATATGCTTCAATAAGCCGTCGATATTCCCTTCAGGGTTTTCTAAGGAATTACAAGTCAGCCTACGGAAAAAAATATAATTTTCACCGACGTTTTAAGAAGTCCGGTTCTTTTTTTTGGTATGCAAAATTCAGCGTATTCCGTTCTCTAGTAAAAAAACTGTTTAAGCGCGATAAGCGTCTACACCAGGATAATATGGAAAACAGCTTAAACCGTCGACCTAAATCATTTTGGAAAGTTGTGGAACAGCACACGCGTGAGACCGGTCGTAGCTTCTGTTTGCGTGTTGGGACAGATAATGCTCCTAGTTATCATTCTTCACCTGCGGATGTTCCAAATAGTTTCGCTGAATATTTTAGCAAATGTTTTACTGTCTGCCAGCAATCTTTTCAACGTGGCGATGAATCTGAGATACTCTCATGACTATTTATTTTCCGTGCGTGTCAATTCCAGTGAAATCGCTGAAGCGATTAGAAAGCAGAAACCTAAGTTCTCGAGTGGTGCCGATGACATACCCAGTTTTATTGTCAAAGGTTGCAGTGAACTGTTCATTCCGATTCTGAGACATATATTTAATCTTTCACTCAGTTCTAGTATCTTTCCATCACTTCGGAAGAAATCGGTGATTGTTCTATTTTGAAAACCGGTGATGCATCTCTTGTTTCAAATTATCGCCCAATTTCCTTGCTTTGTGGCTTTTCAAAGATTTTCGAGCTTGTCAATCGTAGGCGAATGCTCTTTTATTTCCGCCAAAAAATAACCCCTTTACGGCATGGTTTCTGAGTAGTCGCTCTGTCAAGGCTAATATGTGTTCGTTTTAGAAGTTTATGCAATGATTGTTATGAATAGAGGACATGTTGATTCAATATACTTCGATATGACTAAAGCGTTTGATAAAGTCAGTCATCCGTTACTAATGCGCAAGCTGTTTTCATATGAAGTCTGTCATGAGCTGCGTCAATGGTGTGACAGCTATCTTTCGTTGCACTCTAACACTGTTAGCGTTGATGACAGTTTCTAAAAAACTATTTTTACAACTTCTGGTGTTCTTCAGGGATCAGTCCTGGGCCCTTTGTTGTTCCTGACTTTTATAAATGATAATGTGTCTTGCGTAGAAACGTCCGAGCTATTACTTTTCGCTAGCGACATTAAGTTGTTTAAAAGCATTCATACACTTCAAGATTCCGATATCTTACAAAATGGCCTGTCAAACATTTTTCAATGGTGTGAAAAAAATCAATTGTTGCTTAATCCCACGTAAACAAAAGTGTTTTCCTTGCGCCGTTGGCATGCTGTTCTTAACTTTACTTATTATCTTGAGGGATCGCCAATACAACGTGTACCTCTCGTAAAGGATCTTGGCGTGTTTGTTGACTGTGCTTTAACTTTCAAAAATTATGTGTCTTTCCTCGTCGTAAATGCCTATTAAGTACTAGGAACAATATCTCGCTTGACGCGTAATTTTAAACAACCCCTTCCATTGATCCATCTTTTTAATTCTCTAGCGAGGTCACGAGTCGAGTTTGCTTCTGTCATATGAAACTCGATATCTAGGACACGGGCTTTAGCAATAAAAAATGCTCAGAAAAAGGTTATCCGAATTGTTTACGATAGATACTTTGAGAGACGCTTTTACTATAATTATGACAATATACTTCAAATGTTTTCACCTTTACTTCTGTGTACCAGGAGGTCTGTTCCAGACTTTGTTTTCTGCACAAGGTTGCTAATGGTGCATTTGATTCTCCGCAACTCCTTGAAAGGGTGAACTTTCGTGTTCCTTCACGTCTAACCAGCACCTTGAGATATTTGCAGCCATTACCATGTATCGCCGTCATTCGGATAGTTTTACATTTGTCACTGACCTTTATCTGTGTTTAGGTTTTTGTTTGTTTGCTGGTTTTATTTTTTGTGTTGGTGCACCAAGGGGAACACTGATGTGGTTGTTTTGGGGCCCCCAAAATAAAGAATATTATTGTTACTATTATTATTATTATTATTATTATTATATGTTCAATTGCCTCATTCCCCTTCAAGCTACACTCGGGCATGACAATTTACTTTTTATCTGACTTTATTTTATGACTTAGTGAGTTCAAGTGGTTTCAAAACTTTCTGGCTGCCTTTCTAACGTTTATATTTACTTTAAACATCCATTACGAGCCCGCCCTCTGAATCTCAGCCATTGCGACGTTTTGAGTTTAGCGCCTTCTGTATTGGAATTTTGTAATGTGATTAACAGAATGGTCTGCCGGCGTGTGCCAGCACTTGTTCGGTTTGCATCACAGAAAATCTACTACCATTCGTGTAAAGTCACAAACAACCAAAAATTCCCGGTTTACGCTCGTTGATGTACGAGACCCCAAAATAGGGCGGGTTAGATTCTGCGCCTGCATTTTTCTGGAAGCGTGCAGCTAAGTTTGGAGAAGTTACTGTACCAGGCAAAGCCCTTCTTTTATTTGTCGGTGTCGCTAGCTAACTCGGGACAAACCTTTATCCCTCGGTTTTGGATATTATTATAAAATTTGAACTAAGGTACCCTTTCAGGGCCAAAACGCGACAATATCTCCAAAAAGAAACGTAAAATGCTTTTTGGCGGGTTTAATGTTTTTTTTTGTTTTTTCTGAGCTATAAGTGTTTTTTTTAATGTCTAGGATAGTTAGCAGGTACATAAGAAGAACAGAGAGAGCCTAATGGTGCAAAAATTACAAAACAAAATTGCTTCGAAATGCGCGTCAGCAGCTCAGTCTATTCGCGCTGCAGCGAAAAGCCTTCGTCTATGGAAGTACTTTAAAAAAGCATTTAAGAAAACAAAAATAATGTAAAAAGCAAGTTCCTTACAAACGTCAATTAGAATCCAAACGATAAGTTCGTTCGACCTGCCAAAAATAAGATAAATAATTTGTATAGAATTAAAAAGGAAACTCGGCGATTATATTGTGTGCACGAAGAGGTTCCTCTTCATTCTCGCGTACAATGATGCGCAGGGGATTGTTTACACCTACTATGAAACATAAAACTGAGCAGGAAGATCATTCAGGAACGACAAGATAGACTGCAGACTCGTCGTTCACTGAATAAGCCGGTAAAGAAAGAGCCTACTGCTAACCACGCGTCAAGCGCCAATGCGAATGGCAGTGCGTGATGTGCAAACCACTATGGAGCAAAACAGCTCCTGTTCTCTGTGGGTCCAATGCGCGGCGTAGAAAGATTGGGTTCATGAATATTGCGCAGGGGGGCCCTCTGAGTATACGTCTAACGTTCAGACTGCAAGGACTGAGCCGTCACTTGTTTAACGGGGTGCCTCATCTTGCTCTGCTATAGCTGTCGTCTTTTGCCCCGGGAATTGGGAAAAAATGAAACATTTGTGTTCTTTCTTTTTATTTTTATCTTATAGTATTACTAAATCCAGTCCACTCATATTTACTGACCACAATGGCAATACGCCAAATATTTTCGTGCATTTGTTTCTTAATTTCGAATATAACAACATTAAAGTAAACTCCATCGTTTAGCACATTTTTGTTTCATTTTGCTTTATAAGTAAAATATATCAAGGTGTTGGTAGAGTAGATTCTCGGCTCTTTTTGCATGTTGACCTACAGTGCCTCCGTCCCCTCCATATTCTGCCTTTCAAGTGTAGCGGCCGCAGTATTAGGTGGAGCAACTTTCACCTAAGGGAAAACATCATCATGCTCTTGTTCCGCCCGAAGAACGTTCTCGCATTTTAACTAGAACAGACACTCACTCTTGTTTACCCTCTTTTCAGGTTCAAGATTTCAATATAATGCATTCTCTTTTCCACCGCACACGCGGTGTAAAAAAAAATGCATTTTTTACCCATTACATCCGGCGCTATTTTCCGGTTGTAGCGGGAAGCGACTTTCTGAATAAAAGTGGTGGAATATAGAGCTCCTGCTTCAGCAAAGATTAGCGTAATCTTCTTGGGGATTATATTAAGACAATACAAAATCCACGGTACAAAACAAAACTTGCACAATCGGTTGAAAAATAAGTTTTTCCTACTTTATTCGGGCAGTCAAATATTCGAGTGAAAATAGCGGAATAGGAATCCCGCACTCCAGCAAATATTTGATCGTAATCCTTTGCTTTATTATACATAATTGACAGCACAGACCCCCCCCCCCTCAATAAGTTTGCGAAAGCAACAACAACCACTTTACCTTGTTTATCCTGTTTGTCGAATTTCGGTGTAGGAATGATTGAATAGGCCGCCCCTCTCCAGTAATTAATTACATATCCTTCTTTACTTAATTCTAAAATTTTACACAATTTAAAGTATGGAAAGAAACGCAAATGCACAAGATCGTTGGAAAAATGCTTTTATATCTTAAACTGAACTGTCAAAATTCGGAATAAAATACTTTTCGTCGCCGGTCAGCGCGTGTGCTCCCCTAGTGACCTTGCACGCTCCGTGTTAACGGCGAGCTGATGGACACGCAGCGCCATGGGGTGAGCGGTCGTTGAAACTGGCGAGCGCAGCGGCCAATGGGAGCCCCGTCGACGCGCGCCAGCCAATGGAACCGAAGGTGATCGCGGAAACTAGGTGCCGTTTTAGAGCTTCAAATTGATGACGTCAGCTCGCTTCATAGGGCAGTTAATGCTTTCGCATTAAAAGGCGGTATATGCGGTTCCCACACCACCGACTAGCAGAAATTTGTAAACAACTACCTTAGTCTTGATACTAAATAATTCAGCGCGGTAATTTTTTTATGATCTTATGTGATTTCTAAAACGAAAAAAAAGTCGAAAGATGCAGATAAATGAAAAGCACTGATTGAAGAAAATCTAACGAAGTCGTCCAAAGACGAAACCTTCGCCAACGCTGCCAATGGTTTTGTCTTATGGCAGCATCGTAACATTTATCCCATTTAAAAGGTATTGCCCATTCATCTCCATATTTTGACTAAAATAGCACACTAATCATAGGCCGTATACCTTCCGGTTTTAACAAAAAAATGCCGATAAACATCTGTGGCTGTCAAAAACAAACAAAAAAATAATTGAAACCGAAAAACACAAGGAACCCTTGTTGTCAAAAATGCAAAATCGGGTAAAACCGCCAAATGCCGATTTCAGAAACTTGTTGTTCTAACTAGAACCGTTTTTGTCAAAACCTTGTTAGATCGGCACTCCTCAATTGTCATGAGCTTTCTTCCCCGATAATCACCGTTTTCTCGTCTGACCGTAACATCACCAAAATGCACCGATATTTAAAATAAAACGCTTCAACAACTAAACACATCAACCAAGTTAGCAATGGCAGTTGCAAAAAGAAAATCCGGCAAAACGAGCAGTGTTTGTTCCTCAACTTACAGCAAGAACATGCGGTCACGTGATCTCAAGCCTGATGTAATGCCGCGAGCAGGACAGAGAAGGAATGCTGCTCCCTATTTCTAAAAGATTCGAGCTTACTCTTTCCCAGAGTGTAAAAAACAAGGAGGCCAACATGACCTAGCCGACTCACTTTATCGACGACGAGGCACACACTCTCTCTCTCGCAGTCTCGCTTCATGCAACTGTCACGCTGGCGCCGCGACGTTCGGTCCTGCTGTTTCGACGCTAATTCTTGCATGCTTCTTAGGTGGGGATCGCCACCTCGTGAATTTCATGCTAGATACGTGCCGTTTTCTTGAGAGAGAAGTAGACGTTCTCCAGGCATTGGTCCGGCGTCCACCCATTGTGGCAGGCAACTCACTCGTACTGCTGCGTCCAGTGCGTCAGAGTATGGTGTGCGACGGGCAAGACGACGACGGATGGGCTAGCTGAGTTATTTCTGCGGGGGCTGAGTGCTTATATAATTTTCTTTTGCTTTTTTAGGGGGCTTTTCGGCAAACGTCCGAATTTCGGGGTTCGGTCTTGTACACGGCGGTTGGCCCGAGCTTCGTGTTCCTCAACGAAGGAACATGGAACGCCTGGACTTATAATGGAACTAATTTTGCTGGGCTTCCGAGGGCTCCGAGTAAGGGTTATAGGGTGTTGTGCCCCGCACCTCCAACAAAAATGTCGCTGTTGAAAATATTCAACGAGCGTAACCCGAAAATAAAGGTCTAATCGGCCAACTTGTGCCGAACACAAAAGAAACAATGAGCATCGACGGTGGCAGCAACGAACGTCGCGGCGTCGGCGTGACAGCTGGCTGAAGCGACACTGCGATACAGGGTGCCTCGTCGTCGGCAGAGAGAGTCGTCAAGATGTTGGCTTCCTATCTACTTCCCTTAGTAGCTAGAATATTCAATCTAGAATGATCGAAAGTGACCTAGGGCTAGAGAGACTGACTCGGCAAGGTCATGTTGGCCTCCGTATCTATTATATTCGGGGTAAGAGTAATCTCGAATCTTCTAGACGTACGGAGAAGTGTTCCTTCTCGGCCATGCACACGGCAAAATGTCGCCATGTGTATCACAGACACGCGTTGCGGTTGGCGAAACACAGGACACTTGTTGAGTTCCACGCATTGTTAAGTCTCGGCTATTCTTGTCATTGCTGTGATTGGGATCGAGCCAATACCAGAATGCACGTCTGGCCATTGTTTGTCACTCACGCAAATTGAAAGCTCGCGCAGTTCTCGCGTCCAATATATGAGCCGTATTTAAATATCGTCACCGCAGATATCGCGAAGCTTGTTGACGAAATTCTGCGATCGCATTGGTGGCAACGTCAAATCTGCCGTCCCCACAACTTCGTCATCGAGTTTTGCGAAGGAGACACTGATGAAAAACGTCCCCTTTTATCCTTAAAATTACTTGCGCCCTATACTATACTCCTCCTCCCCTCCAAAAAGGAGGAAGTTTTGCGCATTCTTCACACGCCGCGCGAAGTAGTTTTTACATGATTTGGTTGTCGGAGGAAGAAACGATACTTTCGGCGTTTGAAACGTGTACCTCTTGGTAAGATGACATAACATACACCTAATCCAAAAGGCACCTACATAGATCTTAATGCTCTACATCAAGGGGGAAATTAGTAGGGCTCCACGAGCGACCGGACGTTTTACTACGGTTTTTGAGGCGAACACCTGTATAGACCCAGTATAAGCTGCTGTGAAGTGAGAAACATTCCTACCCAATATCGTCGCACGGCTGTAATAAGTAAACACCGGAAAATTGTCGGCATAACTGATGACGACTCTAGCGAAATGAACAACGCCTAACGACTTAAAAAAAAAAAAAAAAGCTGAGGCGGCGGGTTTACTTGCCAGCACCTTCCAGCCAATCCGATATTCGCAGCGCCCGGCGGTCTAAAGACAGCTGTGAAAGTAGGTTATACACCTACTTTCACAGCATACAAAGTACAAAAATTATTGTAGCGCCCATCCACTTCACGTGACGATGGAGGGCCAGCGAAGCTGTTACCTTTACGACAGCTTCACGACAACTATACGACATCTATATGATTTACATATGATTGCAATGAAGACACGTACACGACTTCGTTGTTTAATTGTCTTACTTCCGATTGAGCCCAAGTGTCTTTAACAGCATCGCGAAGCGAATGAACAAAAAAAAAAAGGTTAGATCTGTGCGTTCTGCCCTGAGCCTCGTCGCAGCGCACTCGTAGTTGGGATAAGTCGGAATCAACCTTCCTCACTATGTAATATAGCCAAGGAAGGTTGATTCACGCGTGTTGCCCCCTCTATTTATCTATACTTGCCATGACCAATCGGAACGAAGGAGCGCCGTTTAAACGGGCGCTTTTTTGCGAACCTTCATGGACGCATGTTTCTACAGATCCTAGCACATAACAGCTTCGCTGTAAAAAAGAAAACGTGAAAAACTGGTAAAAACATGAATGCACCCTACGTGAGGGGTTCTCCGTCTTGAGGGATTCTCCGTCGATTGCCATGGCCGCTCTGTGCTTGTACCGAGCGTAGAAGAGGTACACGGCCCTGGCGATCATGGCGTTCATCACCGTGATCAGCACGAAGGGAACGATGAGGGTCAGCACCGTGTCCAGAATGTTGATGTAGTAGAGGGCACTGCAAAACAACGGAAACGATATGTCAACTCAATTCCGTCAGCCAGTTGCGATTCAGGATGCACGAAGTTTGGCAATTCCTGGGGCTTAAGTTGGACCTTATTGTGTTTTGCTCCAAAGCAAGAGTTAGTGCCAACGTAATTTCATTTTATTTTTCTTCGGCTTTATTTTCCTTTGCCACATAGTTTCCAAAGTGGCGGGAATGAGTAAAAAATGCTGCGTATAACCCGAAGGACCAGCACTAAAACATAATTATGTCATTTGTTTAGAAATATAGGCCCAGAGATGAAAAGAAGAGACCGAACAAGCAAAAGTAAAGCCTAATTCTTAGATTTTCTCGGCAACAAAGCCCCCCCCCCCCCCCACCCCCCCAAAAAAGCGCGGTGACAAACTGCAGGCAGGGATGCCTTAAACTGGCACGTGTTTGCCAATTCAGGGTAATAATACCCCATGCTCTGTTCAATAAAATATCAAATTTGGTTCCTTGCCTGTTGTGGCTTTTGGTGCCCTAAATTGCCAGACAATAACATCATCTTGGTGCGAAAAATCACTGCATCTTGTGTACACACTCTAAACATTTTCAGGCTTAACCTCGGGCTAACCACAGGTTTGGAGCGTGACATCAATGCGACGCTAGTGACACGTTAGAAGCGTGTGTTAAAAAGAACCCTAATTTTTATTCATCCAAGCATGAGGGCAATCCAAAGAAACGTAGTCGCCATTTCTTATTGGGAAGAGGATCGAACAGTCACGCCCCTGCGGTACGCTTCAGCTGTGGGGACAACAAACCAAATTTTGTTGTTTGTTTTTGATCAGCGAAATCGAAGATGATTCAAAGACCTCTACTAGTGCGACCAGAGCACTATGCAAAGCGAACCGCGCATGTCCAGACCGTTCTAGGCAAGGTTCAATGTGTTTCTTATGCTGCGTTAGTGGTCGCTGTGGTCTGCCTTTCATGATTGGCTGAATGCTGACCATGACGTCAGCAAACAATTTCTCATCGAGAGAAATAAGAGAAATGGAAGAACTTTAATTTTGACGGTGTTGACAGTGTTGGTTTCAGAGCGCAATGATTTCAAGCTTCCACCATGCTAATTACAAACGCCATCGAACTTGTTCTTCGCAAGGTAATGACGTCACGAGAGGGAATCATAGGAGGGCGACACCAAAACATCTCGCCGCTAATACCAGGCTCAATAAAGCGCCCTTTACAGTTAGATCTCTTGCCTAATAGTTAATGCCGATAACATTAACAATATAGGGGGAAGGGTAATTAGGTACCCTCCCCCGCCCTATATTGTGGACCTTTCTGGCTTCATTATGCGCAGTAGGTTTCTCCGCTAAAATCAGCGGGAAAATTCACGTCAGGTGACCTATGCTCCAATACAGTTTCTTCGCCAGATTTGGCGGGAAGATTAATGTTACGTGACCTATTCACCAATTCAGTGTGCCCGCTAAATTTAACGGAAATATTGACGTTACGTGAGCTATGCACCCATTCAGTTCTCCGATAAATCTGGAGCGAAAATTGAAGTCACGTGACCTCACGTCACGGGTCCCACAAAAAATATTTTGGTTTCCCGCTAAATTTAGCGGAAAAGTTTACGTCACGTGACCTATTCTCTAATTCAACTTCCCCGCTAAATTTAGCGAAAAAAAATTTACTTTGCGCGACCTATCTACAAGTTCAGTTTCTCCGCTTAATTTGGCGGGAAAATTGATGTCGCGTGACCTGACGCCGTCAGACCCACAGACGAATTCAGGCTCCACGATAAATTTAGTGGGAAAATTGACGTCACGTGACCTATGCACCAATTTATTTTCCCAGCTAAATATGGCAGGAAAACACATAAGGACCATAAAATAAATCATTAATTAGGAACGTACTGACGCTAAATCAACGCATCGCCATTTCAATATCAGATCACCGTATGATGCATGATCGGCTCAATGTTAATCGATCGCCTATCGATTGCCAATCATTGTCCTATAGGTCGTCTTTGACTTTCTCTAGGACGTCGTCCTCGTTGTCGTCGTCTAGGACGTCGTCTTTGATGTCGTCCTAGACGCCGTCATTGACGTCGTCCTAGACGCTGCCATTGACGTCGTTTATCGACTATTTCTTACGACGACGACGTCCACGACGTTTTCTTAACAAAAGAAGAAGGTAAACATAGCGAATACTATCGATATTTATAGATAGCCAAAAATTGTAATTTCTGCAGTTTCTTTGATTTTTTTCTTTGGAGGGGGGGTGGGGGGGAGGGGGGGACTTTATCGACATATTATGCTCGAAAACTTCTAAGCCCACGGTTAGATTCTCGTAAGCAGGCCTTCATCTCCTGTCCAAACTTCAATATAATATTAAAGAAAGCCATGAAAGCTGCATACCCTCGTGCGATTTGTACAGGTAGGGAGGGAATCATATCGATAAGTCGGATAAAAAACTAAGATTTGTAAATTATATTTTAACTAGTGAAAACAAGCATAATGTTAGGATTACAATTAGAATTGCAATTAATTACAGCGAAGCCCTTTAATAATATCGGCGAATAAGCTAGCGATCACAAGTCTGCGCGCAATTCTTGTATTGCGGTGGTTCCCCGATTCTCTGAATATCTTTGATCAAAAGGCTTCTGAAACCGCCCTGACGTTTACAATCCCCTGTAACGCCGACTTAGCGCAGCTCTTGAGGAGGATGAGGGGAAGGAACGGAGAGGAGGGTATGCCCCTCCTCCTCATCCGTATCCTCCTCTCCTGCTTCTCTCCCATTTAGCAGAAAATGTTTGCTAAATTTCTCGCTAAATTTAGCGGAAAAAATTCCCCGCTAAATTTACAGGAACATTTTTCTGATAAACTTAGTGGTGAACGTTTTCCCCTAAGCTTAGTGGGAAAACTTTTCCGCTAAAATTTAGCGGGGAATTTTTATTTCTGCTAAATGTGGCGGGGAATTTTTTCTCTAAAATTAGTGTGGAATTTTTTCCGCTAAATATAGCGGGGAAAGTTTTCCGCTAAGTTTAGCGGGGAAATATTTCTGCTTCGTTTAGTGGGGATATTTTCCGCTAAATTAGCGGGGTAATTGTTCCGCTAAATTTAGCGGGAAATTTTTCCAGCGGGCAATTTTTCCGCCACGTTAAGCGGGGAAATTTGTCTGCTAAATTTAGCGGGGAAATTTACCCATGAGGCAACACGCGGTGACGTCACGAGTGACCCTCGTGACGTCACACGTGACGTCACGTGTGACGTCATTATAGAACACGTCTTATAATGCAACGCGCGGTTACGCCGACGCCGCTCAAGCCGGAAACGGGCACCTAAGAACTGCGCTCTAAAAGTGGGATTCTATCCCTGTTTCACGGACATGTTATACAGATGAGAGAAAGGCACACTAAAGACCTTTAAAATAACTCCTTTAGAGGATTCACGAACCAGCGCACGTCGAGATTGCAAGCTGATTCGTAGATTCTTTAATTGAGTTCGATGTGAAGTTCTTTAACGTGCCGGAAAGGGGTCTTAATTAAGGATCTTTAAGACATACCTTTCTAAAGAATCAGCGCATCAGCCTGGGCTCAGCGTGCTGCCATCAGCGTGCGCTGGTTGCCTGATTCTTGGAAAGAGTTCGTTTTAAGCCCTTTGAAATTTCCGTGAAACAGGGGTATTAGCTTACCATCAATCTTTGTATCGAAAATCAAGACACCTTCATATAATTGGCTTTGAGTACTTGTGTTATTCTGGTGTCAGTTTTGCTCTTGGAGGTGGCATAACTTTTTGAGTCGTGATATTTATTTAAAAAAGAGAACAAAAAACTTACATGTATATTTCAGGTACAATTTTGAATATTATGTGCAAACCCAATGATGAGCACGTGGCACAGACTAAAGAATGACTAAGAATTGGTTCAGACCCCTCCAAGGTTGACCAATACCAAAAATTCAGAATTGCACGTAGTTCAAGTACTCTACTCCATTTACTGTAGTTTATCTAGTTTTCTGAGTAGTTTATAAACTTTCAATTACATTTTATTTCGGTAATTAGTAGCTTAATTACATTTTCCGAGTAACTTCTACTCATATTACAAAATATTTTTGAATTTTAGTTGTAGAGTGTATTGTCAACAAACATTCGTGCACAAAAATGAGTGGACAGACAAGTCGCCATTGAGGCCCAGCAAATGCGGGATTAGCGCCTAAAACTGGCGTTTTTGTGTCCCAAAGATGAAGGAGATTTGACAAATTTATAGAAAGGGTTTGTCCCCGCCTCTCTAACGTAGGATCTCTCGCCAGATACAGGAGGTGTATACACTGCAGCCTCGCTGAAAGGAGGCAACAAAATGTAGTACCCGCTCTGAAGCTCATCTTGTGCTGCCATAGTTTGTGCTGTACTTGAAGGATCGCGCCCTAAAGGAGAACGCAAAGGCGACCTCTTGACGTTGCCTTTCCTCCCAAAACGCAGCATCTGCATGTCTTCTAAGATTCGAAGATCGTTCGAGAAGCTTAATAATTCCCCCAACGTTTTTTACAAAAAAAAAAAAAAAAAAAAACTGGAGCGGGAAGTACTTTAAGTACACTGTACTTAAAGTACTATGTAACTTGAAAAAAAAAAGTGAAAGCCGTTTACAACTCCCTGTAACGCCGAATTGGAGCGCAGCTCTTGATGAGGAGGAGGGAAGGGTAATTAGGGGAGGGTATACCCCTCCTCCTCCTCCTCCCCTCATTCTTAAATCTCCTCCGGGGGGGGGGGGGTCACGTGACCTCGGGGGCAGGGGGAGGGGGGTCACGTGACCCCTCAGGTCACGTGACCCCCCCCCCCCCGGGGTCACGTGACCTCGGGGAGGAGGGGGAGGGGGGTCACGTGACCCCCCAGGTCACGTGACCCCCCTCCCCCTCATCCCAGGGTCACGTGACCCCCCCCCCAGTTCACGTGACCCCGGGGGGGGGGGGGGGGGCTCGCGCGGTGCATTATGGGATATTTCCCATAATGCACCGCGCGGTTACGCCGACGCCGACGGCGACGCCGACGCCGCTCAAGCCGGAAACGGGCGCCTAAGAGCTGCGCTCTAAAAAAATTTAAGTGCACACGGGAATTACCATTTTCTTGACTTGTTTGAGAAAATCCTGTCCAGTGCCTGCGCTGTGCAGCGATCGATTCAAGGGTGTGGGAAAAGGAAACGCGATCAGGTCTTTCGACAACCGCTTGCGTGACACGCCAGACAAATTCTCCAATGAAAAACGTGTTGCCAACAAACGATAGTCCCCGATAGTTTTTTTTTCAAATAACTCTGGACACCAAAGCTGATTTCCTCGCTCGTCGCTACTGTGAACTCGGGCAGCAGATTTAGCAGGTTTAGCTGAATTACAGTGCGTAAAGAAGGGTATCTTTGGTCTCGAAGAAAAATAATCCTGCTGACCAGCTGTCTGATAAACAAATACGAAAAACCGAGACCGCCCGATTTGACCCCACGAGAGAGATTTGATAGACTTGATCTCTCCCATGCCGAACACCAAATAAAAACAGCAAATACCCGATGCATGCGCTGAATATTGATTCGTGAACGATGCAAAACTTCCAAGACATACCACAGCTTTGCAGCGAAAAAACTATTGCACACAGTTGCACGCGTAAAAAATGGTCAACCACTTCCCTCCCCATTTCAATGTTTTTGCAAGCATAAATGTAGTTTCATTGTGTCAGTACTGGTCGCTGGTGCGATAATGCTCCAAAGGCACTCCGAGATAACGCACCGGCATGGCTGAGCATACAATGCCTTCAAACGCAGTCGGCACGGAGGGCCAATTGCCGTGCCAAAAACTGGCACACTTATTCTGCCAGTTCACTGCAGTACACGTGAGCTCACAAAACCTTTTTGGTTCCTCAACTGCTTTTCCAACACTTTCTTCGTCAACCCAAAAAATATCTACGTCCTCTGGGTAAGACAGAATACGCGGTAGCTTGTAGCTTGAACCCACGTAAATGACTGTTATTGATAATGCTTAAGGAAAAAGGTTACATAAAAATACAGAAAACGTAATGACGATAGTGGACAACTCTGTCGCACAGACGAAAAAAGCCTAATACGCTCACTAAAACGCTTGTTGATAACAAGACTTGTGGCACAGTGTTAGTACGCCACCCGCACACCATCACATAAAACGGAACCCAAATTCACACGCTTTAAGATTTAAGAAAAAAAAAACAATTTCTGAGATAACGCGGTCAAAAGCTTTCTCTAGATCGACTTGCAACAGTCCCACCTTAAGGTTCAAACAATCACAACATTCTAAATTACTACGTGCAACATGAATGGTCGTTGCAATACTTCTTCCCTTGATACCACACGTCTTGTGTGGGACGGCAATAATGTATCTTACAATTTGCAACCTGTCAGCGAGAATATTCACCAAAATTGTATAATCAACTTTCTTCAAAGTTATTGGACGATAAGAACTAACGAGAAGGAATTTTTCGCTGTCAACTCTTTTCGGAATAAAAAAATCGTGTGCGCATACAAAAAAGATGGAGGCAAAACATTCAAATCGTACGCCACGCTGAACACTCCATTCAAAAAAAAAAAAAAAACAAAGGTGAAATTTGGTTTTTGAAAGCATGAAAAAACTCTCATCCTAAACCATCCGGACCGGGCATTTTTCCGTTTTAAATTTTGAATCGTAATTTTAATTAATGGCAAAACTTGTGCCTGAAACCCGTCTTTATATTGGGCACGAAGACTAAAAAGCTCCTTATAGTAGTCTACGAATGCGCATTCAGTTATTTCTTTCTTGCTGGTTACAGTTCCGTGGCTATAACAATTTGCTGATCTCATTCTTACTGGCAGTACGTCTTTTCTATTCCGAGGGCTTCTTTCGTTGGAATCTCCCCAAGTGATAACCAGTTTAAATCGCATCCCCACCACGGCCCCTTTGTAGTGTTCAGAATCCCAGAGCCTCAAGTTTCTTTCTCAGACTTGACTATGTCATTAGCGAAAATGCCGGGCGTACGACATTCTTCTTGCAGCCACCTTTGTAGCAGTTGACTAAACTTCATTGTTCTTCTTTTTTTCTCTCTTTTTCGTGTTTGAACATACTGGACCGTTCCAGTACTTCAATTTTAAGCCTTGTTTAAATAATTCCCGTATTCCTCCGCAGCCACCCACTTTACTGCTAGCCGAAATCGCCGAGACTTTGCCAAATCCATTTAGACAAAAAAATCTTTTAGAAGCTTTGTTCTAAATTTGCCATAAATCCGATATGAACCTTTTAGGAGACTCTCTAGGTGAAAAGATCGTAAAAGAAACAAGGCAGTGATCACTGAAGTGAACATGTTCTACTGAATAAAGCTTGCAGGCGCCGATAATTTGTAGAGAGACGTACGCTCTGTCTAAGCGCGAGTGACTGGCTCCTTGAAAGTGCGTGAACTGTAAGCAGCTTGCACATGAAGCACAGTGGGCGACGTCCTCTAATTCCCTAGTCGCTCAAACAGATCGCGCTAGCATCTCTGTAGCATGCGCTGTTTGGTTGGTCGCCTGGAGCGAAAACGTGATTGAAATCGCCCAGCTAAACGACAAGGCGGTCAGTCGTAACATACTGGTTAAAGGGGCACTCAAATGGTTTGTGAGTTCGTGTTTTGATGATGACAACTGAATATAGACGCCCTAAGTATCCCTAAAAACCAAAAAAATATAGTCATACGGTGATTATTTCTTTAATAAAAATGTAATTGAAGGCCGCCGAACCCCGGATCCATCTGAAAACGAAACCGCTCTCATTGGTCACCGCTCGCGTATCAAAACGATCTCGGGCCAATGGCGTTGGACGACGTTCCGTCGCGCAGTGATCCCGAAGTAGCTGCACCGGCCGAACCTCTTTGTCATTCGAGCTTCGATCATGGCGGAGTTCTCTACGCTCGAGAACGTGACGCCGTTAGAGGTTGAAATTCTTCGGCGGACAGCCGACCTGGGGATGATTTGCTGTGGTGCCACTCTGACGTGCGATGTAGACGATAGCAGCGCTTCGGAGTCGTGTTCGGGTTCCGAGAACGACGAAACGCAGACCTTTTCGGGCGTTCTTCGATTTGCGGTTGGGGCAAGCCATAACTAAACAAACGTTTGGCATCGCAGCGTAGCCTCTAGGTACGTGATGTCAAACGATGTCGCCACGTTGACTTTCGCCTCGGGAGGACGGCAGGCTGGTTCAGTCATGTGCAACGAGCGCGTACCTACGACTGCGTCCGCTGCAACCGGAGCGACCGGAACGACCGCTATGCGCCGCGCGTACACACACCTGCTACCACTGCAACAAGCGCAGCGGGTCGGCAGCACGGCGACCGCTTGTACGCCGCCGTCAGCTGTTTCAGCGGCGCCTCTAAAACGGGGACGCACTGCCACTCAATGCCATAAAAAATAGAGACAGACAGTTTTCTATAGCCTAAAGCTTTATTCTTTTTTTTTCATGATAGGCTTGCAGGGTACAGTGGATGAAGACAAAAAAAAGAAAAGAAAAAAGATTCAGTACGCCGTCTTGGACGATCACGACTCTAATTCACGACTTTGCCAATAGTACAAATATCGCCACACGCCTTTTCTACGATCATAAAAGACGTTGTAATCTTAGCAGCGATATAGCAACGTAGAAATATGATTTCGTGATCAGATAGACGTTGCGAGCGTTCAGGATTGCTAAAACTAATCACTTTTCTCCGGTGACGAAAACGCGTGAAAATTCGCATCCTTTATACGGTACCCGCCAGTAATACCTTGAACTAGAGCACACGCATGAAATGCGCCTAATAAAAAATCCGGGCGATGTTCGTGGAAACAAATGCTTAGAAAGCACCACTGTAGTCGATGTAAACAAACACGACGGCACGGGCGTTTCTGCTGTCTTGAGCGTGCCGCCACGACATCACCGCACGAGTAGGTGGATCTTCTCTTCTAGTAGGCGCTAGGTTATCATAGCGACACACGACGAAAATTCACAGTCAAGGATAGCGCTTTTACGCTGAACGATGAGCTTTTACCACGCCATCCACGTCGACGATCACCACCGACGCCATGTTCGCAGATAGAAGGAGCGTGAGAAGGAGCCCGGCACGACCGGCATGCAACGAGGCGCGAGTTCATGATACGTGCGCTTCCGCGCACCACGAGAGAATGGGAAATTCACTCCCCGCGGGGCAAGGCAAGGAGAAAACGTAGCCTCTTGTTTCTGAAACGATAATTGCAGTACCGCGTATTCTAAACTAGAACTATTTACGCCTTGTGAAAATATCATGCACAACATATCTAAATTAAATGCAAATTGTTTCTTTAGCGAAACTTTACAAAGGCCGCCAAAATTTTCAAACCTACGACAATTTAATTGGTCGGCGCAGGAACAGAAAAGAGGCCGCACGTATTTTTTTTTTCCTGCGTGAATAATAGGCGGTTCTGCCTTCTAAAACTGAAGATACTCATTCACTGACACTTCCTTAACGCCATCGCACCAAAAAGTAGCTTCCCCAAAAACCATTTGAGTGCCCCTTGAATGTTTTCGAAAAATTCTAATGTATCCTCTAGATTACTCGGAGCATAAGTGCACAATACGTGAGTATCATAACATAAAAGCAAAAAAATCACACTCTATCAATCGTCTGGCCCCGCCACTAATTACTCGTTCCACAGTTCCTGTACATTTTCGGAGAAACAAAAGGCAGCACCCTGAAGTTCTAACAGCGTGACTGACACACACGATGTACCTCGACTCGGATAGGCGGACCATGCCCTCCGTCCGGGACTCGCTCTCAATTTTTAGCTCATGCACCGCAACGACATCGAGATCTTTTTCAATGAGAAGGCGGTTCAGCTGGCATTGCTTCCGAATTGAGTCTATACCTCGTACTTTCAGAGTGCCCACAAGTAAGGGCCTTTCGAGAGTCGTAAAAATGTAAAGGGAGGCAAGGCGAAGGCTACTGGGCTAGCAAATGGGGCCTTCAAAGCCGTGACGAAAAACTCATATCGTCTGCTCGTGTTTCCGAGTCGAACCCGCATACTGAGGCTTGTATAGTCCTATTTTCCCTTTTTCTCCGAACCATTCGCGTTCGAAGCGCCTCTGCTTATGTTCCCCGCTGCCGGAGACAAAAACAATTGGCCGCAAGAAACTAACGGCAGCATTTGGTCCTCTGAACTCTCATTTCCCCGAAAGAATGATTTGGATCAAGCTAGGTACCGTCCGCAAAAGCTGAGGACAAACTGCGCTCGACTGTGACTATTTGAGAGGCGTGCGCGAGCGAAAGCTGCCCTTATTAATCCTCAGACGGGGTGTATCTGTATGATTTAGTCCCCGAAGGCAAACGGAAAGTTCGTCAGGAGGACAGCTTATATTTCGCTTGTCTTTGGGATTGTCGCTACTCAGCCCAGCATGGCTGAAAGTGTTGACCAAACTCGGACGAAACTGGCGAATTTTTTTTCTGTGCCACGATTGTTCAGACATTAAATAGTATAATTTCGCGCGTTGTGTAAATGCGAGCTCTATGAAGTCCAGCTTTTGAACCTCCAAAGAAGCTTTCCAGCTCGAAAGTGACCCAAAACGATGCGAGTTTGAAGATACTATGTTTTACGCTGTATAACCCACATTATAATTTTAAATGAAAAAATAGCCCTATTGAAAAATCCGGCAAAAACTTCCTCTGACATTCGCTGGAAACGGTCATTTTCAGCAGAAACCAGCGAAGTTTACCAGTTTCTTGGTGGAAATATTACCGGCCGCCACTTTGAGTTACCAGATTTCGGTGGACGTTTTACTGGAGCTACTTTCGGTTAAAATCCGGCAAAAACTTCCAGTGGCATTCGGTGGAAACGAGTTAATTTCCACTCATTTCACCTGAAACCAGCGTAGTTTATCAGTCTTTGGTAGAAACGTTACCGGCAGCCACTTTCGCTGGAAGTTTTACCAGAACCACTTTCGATTTCCCGTCGCTGGAATCCTACAGGAAGCCACTCTCGTTTGACGGACACCGAACTTCACTGGAAGCCGATGCAAGGGAAACGGCTAAAGGCAAGGAAGCCAAGACGAGCAGGGGGACTGAGCTTGTAATGGTGGCCGCCAATGCAGTGGCATTCTCGTGAGTGCGTGTTTTAGCTCGAGACGACGTTGCATTAATCCAGCAAGAAGTGCGTGCAGCGAACTGTTTTGACGATCCAAAAAGGTGGGCAGCGATCACCGGCAACTTACTATTTGCGACAGGCAAAAGTCAGGGCCAGAGCAGGTACGAGACCACTCAGGCGGCATTCTCGTGAGTGCGAATTTTAGCTCGGGACGACGTTGCAATCCTCAAGAAGTGCGTGCAGAGAACTGTTTTGACGATCCAAAAAGGTGGGCACTTTCACCCGTTTTCATCCGAAACCAGTTTACCAGTCTTAGCTAGATTATTTGTCGTCAAACAGATTTCGCTGGAATTTCACCGGCATCGGGTTTCCAGATTTCGCTGGAATGTCACCGGGAGCCACCGTTTCGCAGACGACCCGGTTTTGCTAGAAATCTTAAGCGCGAAACACATGCGCGTCAAAACTGTCCGGTCCGGCGTGCGAACTGTCGGGAAGATGGCTGCTCCGAATCGCCGCACAGGGCGGTTCGCGACACATGGTTTCCGACGCGTCGTTGCGTCGCTCCGTTCAGCTCCGCCCAGTTTCGGATATCCCTCTACCGAATGGATGGATAAATGCTAATGGCTATATATATAACGGGCGGTAGCTCGCGCCACCTAGCCTTGGAAACTAAAGTACTTCCCTTGCCCTTCTTGGTTTTTCTGACTTTAAAACTAACATAATATTTTTTTTTTACATTCTATTAAAGTGGGCGTGTGTAGAGATTTTCCGTGAGGTTATGTTTCTGCTCAACATCACTTAATCGCGATGGACCGCAGCGGACCTTTGGAGCCATCCCAGCGAAGCGAGCACTGCGTACAAATCACGTGACTACGCACACCGCGCATTGCTGCGTCTCTCCCGAAGTTCACGTGACACTCACACGGCATTGGAATGGCTCGTAGCGTCCGCTGCTCTCCATCGTAAGGTGAAACGGAGTACATTCGGGTTTCGACGGCCTCGATCGGTCCCAGAAGGACGGCTTGCTATGGCGCGCGAGATCAGCAGCTTGTTTTGTGCGCGAGAGAAAACTCGATGGCGTCCATCTCCTTCACCGCGCACCGCCACATGTGTGTGTGCAGGCGTTGTAAAAGAGGGGGAGATCCGCTTCCCCGAACTGTCCGAACCACGAAGCGCCTCCTCGCCCGATCGGGCCGAAAGTCACGTGACAACGTGACCTTCGCGCCATCCGTGCTGCCATTGGCTGCGGCCCTCCGAAATTCGGACAGCCGTGCGGCGATATCTAGCAAGTTGGACGCACGCCGGAGCCGGACGGAGGCCCCGTCCGACGCTTCGGTGCGACGAAAATCCTCACCCTCGAACGTCGTTCCGGCGGTTCGCACGCCGAATCGGACAGTTTGGACGAGCATGTGTCTCGCGCTTTACCCGAAACGGGTGACTCGCTTCCCTGTTTACCGAACTTCACTCGAAGCCGACGCGAGGGGAGGGGGAAGCCGAGACGAGCCGGGGACTGGGCGTCCTTGGTGCCTCGCACCAAGGACGAGTCCCCACGCACCCTCTCTCCCTCGCATTGGGTTCGTGGGGAAAATGCAAGTGGGTCGTTTTGCTGATTTCGTTTTGAAGAAAGCCGGTTTCTTTGTCCGTCAACGAGCAACGGCCGGCCAGGAACGAACGCTCAGTCTCGGCTTCTCGTTCCATGTGTGCGACCTCTATCTTCCAAAGCAGCTGGGTGTGCAGATAAAAAGAAAATATTTTTCAGTGACCGGTTCCTTACGCCTCTTTGTCCGTCCGGCTTCAGAAGCATCCAGCAAGCGAAAAAGACTGTGCCCAAGATTTCTCAACGTCGGCGGATGTTCGTTTCGCGCGTTCGTGGTTTTCGCTAAGCGTGCTACTGACAGCGTGTATGTGTTCGCCTGGTGTACCCGCGGCGACGACATCAGAGACGACATCGTGACTGTGCCCGTGATTTCTCAATGGTGGCGGATGTTCGTTCCGCGCGTTCGTGGTTTTCGCTAAGCGTGCATCTGACAGTGTGTATGTGTCCGCCTGGTGCACCCGCGGCCACGGCATCAGGGACGACATCGTGAGTGTGCCCGGGATTTCTCAACGGCGGCGGATGTTCGTTCCGCGCGGTCGTGGTTTTCGCTTAGCGTGACAGTGTGTACGTGTCCGCCTGCCCGCGGCGACGACATCAAGGGGCGCGTTAAGTCCGTGCTCCGGAGCGCGAGCGTTTGGCGCTCCTTGCACTAAACGAACAGGAGTGCCACCGGAGACTGACACTCGAGCGCGCTCTTCGTGCACCGAAAATTTCTTGGAGCGCGAGTGGCTTCTTCACGCTCCGTGACGTCACGTCAACAAACAAGATGGCTGCGCTGCTGTTGAGACCGTCGATGCCGTCGAGACGAAAGGCGTAGTCGGACCGCTGCCCCTTTTCAGTTGATTCGTGCTTAATCCAGCAGGTAAAAACGATTTGATTTGAAAGCCAAGACAGTGATTAGCGTTCCGAAAAAGGTTTGTTCGTGCATCTCGCCTGAAAAAGAAATACATCTATCAAATGGTAGCGTGCCGATAGCACAGCGACAGAAAAGTTGTCGAGATGAGGAGACATTCGGACCGCTCTGTCCCTTTTATAATGCTTAGCCCAGCAAATAAAGATACTTCGATTTGAAAGCCGAAACATCAGTGAGCGTTGAGGAAAAGGTTTGTTCGTGTGTCTTGCCTGAAAACGAGTTGATATATCGAACGAGCGTGCCGATAGCTCGGCAACAGAAAAGTTGTGATGAAAAGATAGACCGCCGCCCTGCTTAGAATGCTTAGCACAGCCGCAGCGAATGAAGATACTTAGATTGGAAAATCAGTTAGCGTTGTGGGAAGGGTTGTGTCATGCATACCGCTTAAAAACAAATTGACGTGAAATCGAACCACGGTGTGCCGGTATCGGCGTAGCTTCCGTCTGGCGCTGCGAGACGCAACCAACGCAACCACGGAATCTGACAAATTTGAGGGTTTCCTGCGTCGAATAGCGGGTTCAGGAATGTTGTCTTTAATTCAAATCATTACAGCATGCATGGTCAATAAATAGATCGGCCAGGTAACTTTCGACATATGTGCACGAAGGGAGTCTTCAAACCTTTCAGGAATATTAAAACGTTCGTAGAAACTTCATAACGTCCCCGTCTCTTTTGCTTTAGACTCTGCCGCTCTACACGGGCCTAATTAATTTATCTTAGAAATAATTTCGGGTTCATCATAAGTTCATAACCGTGCGGTAGGAAGGAGCTCGTGGGGCTCGTCGATAGTCTCGGGGCGTGTTCCAAAATTCACTCGATCTCACTCTAGAGTAAAGGTTCCGAACCTAAGCGTTCAAAAACCTACCCACGTCCAGCGTTCCTCTGTTTTTGTTGTCACGTGGCATAATCCGCCAGGGTAACTCGGATCCGTTTGGTTAGATTTGGAACGCACCTCGGTGTTTCGCGCTCCTGTACGCCATGCGCCGTTTAGTTGCTGCGCTCGGAGTATGAAACTCGGAGCGTCGGAGTAGGAGTAAAGGAGCGCCGACTTAACGCGCCCAAGGACGACATCGTGATCTGTGCCCGTGATTTCTCAACGGCGGCGGATGTTCGGTCCGCGCGTCCGTGGTTTTCGCTAAATGTGCTACTGGCAGTATACGTGTGTGTGTCCGTGTGGTGCACCTGCGCGGTTTTATTAGTTGAACTACCGTACGTCTAGGAATTTACCCAGCGGCATTGTGAGTACCTTGACAGATATCTTTTGCGACGAATAACTCGGTTGTTCCTATTTGGTCTGATTGCTTTTGTTGACAGCTGTGCAAATTGTTTCACTGGTATCGACCCTGTTAAATAAATACATAGAACCTTCAGGTCTATATGGGCTAACCACTTTAATTGTTACCGAATCGTCCAGCATCTGGTAAACATGCACCAAGCACGGTTCACAGGCTTCCTCTTAAGTGCCTTCCGTTGACGTCCGAAAAAATAAAGAAAAAACACCGTGAATTCTGGCCAATCTGGTGAGCTTCTGATAAGTTTTGGCTTTGCTGGAAGTGAAAAGAGTCCCATAATCCAGTAAAATAGATTTTTACTGGAAATAAACTTCCGGTAAAAATCCGGTGACATTCTGGTAAAAAAAATCTGTTGACATTCCGATAAAAATACGGTAACATTCCTGTAAAACAACCGGTGACATTCCAGTAAAAAATCCGGTGACATTCTGGTAAACTGCGGCTTTACTGGAAGTGAAAACAGTACCCTAATCCAGTAAAATAGACTTTTACTGGAAATGACATTCCGGTAAAAAATATTTTTCAATAAGGAGGCGCGACTATTTTTTTTGCGCACGATGTCCATATATATATATATATATATATATATATATATATATATATACCAATAAATTTTAAATTATGTGTACACTGTTAGGTTCCCGTTTTTAAATATTAATTTTTTTTTTACGAAAGAGTTACACATAAAAGACACCACGGACAGCACATCTTCCGACTTTCAACACACGATGAATCTCAGACGCTCGCAAACGGAAGGTTTCGATGCTGTGCGAACGGTTTTTGAAAGATGCTGCGTAGGGCACTCCGGGCGCAACGGCTTCGCAGCTGTTCGAAGGGAAAAGGATTCGGAACGACGAAGTAGTGTCTTGCATCTTCAGTAAGGTAACGGTTCGTGTTTCCTCGCTCAATATAGCGGGGAAACATGAACCAAATTAGTTTCACTGCTAGATTTAGCGGAAAAGTTGACGTCACGTGACTTACGCACCAATTCAATTTCTCTCTAAATTTAGCGGGGCGGTTACACCGATTACGATGCCGACACCGCTTAACTCCGGAACGGGCGCCTAAGAGCTGCGATCTAAAATTCATTATTTGATTAACTCGCTTTCCAATCTTATGCACTTCGTAATATTGTCACACGTCAAACATACAACCAAAATTCATTTGTCGTTCAATCTTCAAATTGTGCAATTGATTAATTGGTCAAAATAACTGAAATAACTTCACTTTAATAATCTTAACAATAGTTAACCAATAACATGAGACTCATGCAATATAGATCAATCAACTAGTGTCTTGGCGAGTAAATACGACTTATTGCTTGCACGACCGAAACGGGCTCATATATCATTATCAGGGGCTATATTTACACGCGTATATGGCGATATATGGCCGTATTTACGCACTTATATGGCCACATCTGGCAGTACTTGCCCAGTTATATGGCGAGATATGGTCGTATTTGCTGCCATATATATGGCGGAAGATGGCCACATATGACTCCTTATATTATCATATATGGCCGTATATAAAATATATCAGAGCCATATCTGACATTTTCGTACGCGAACCCCCTGAAAGCTGAGAGCCAAGCTGTCCTCCGTGCCCAGGGTTTTCGGAAAACTGTTTTCTCAGGGTGAATAATGTCCTTAATTAATCGATTAAAAGAATAAAAACGGCGTTAAAACAAGGACGCTGAAGACACATAAACGACAAGACAGGCGCTAACTCACAACTGTTTCTATTAGACGTTGTTGATGTGTTGTTGTTGTTGCTGTCGTTATGTTGTTGCCTTTTACGTTTGGTGACCTCACGGGTTTGCAGGCACGTCACGCAAGCGTTTTTGTTGTGAGTAGTGATGGTCAGGTAGCTCATTTTGTTTGGGTTTGGTTTGTTAGTACAAATATGAACCTTCAGTTTGGCGATGACGCGTTCGGTGAACTCTTCTCAATGTCTCCAACAGCCCTGTTTCAGTGCAGGTACCTGAGTAAAGCGTGGCAGATGTTGGCCTTTTTATGGGCTGTTCCTTACATAAATGCTGTGCCTGTGCGCAGTGAGCTCAGTACGATGATTTCTCTTTGCCTTGTAAGTGACCTGGTGTTTCGAAAAGTTTGCGGCAGTTTTTTTTTTTCTGCTGTTTCTCCTGTTACAAACATACCTCCTAGTCTATCGGCCCGTCCTTGACCAAGATGAGGATGTCTAGTTGTTGTGGAAGGGCGTTTGTTGCTTTGGCAAAAATATTGGCTTCCTCCTTGCCGGGTAACCCTGAATGCGGAGGTACCCATAGCAAAACCAAGTCTCCTCCTTGCATAGTCAAAGAGGTTGCACTCCTAAGAGTTTATATCGTTGGCTCTATATCATCAACGTAGAGCGTCTCAGCCCTTGAAGAGTGGCATATGAGTCTTGTAAATCACCACGCCACAAGGCTGCAGTTTGGAAATCTTTGTTAAAGCGGCTGCGATTGCTGCTAGTTTTGTGGGCGTAGATGACGTCGCTTTATTTAAGCGCTCCTTTCACCTCAAGTTTATTTCCGAGACGAAAAAGGCGGCTGTGGCAGTATGGTTGGTGGGGTCGAATGATCCGTTTGTGCAGATGCTGAGTTTGTCTCGCTGTCATTCATCCATGCTACTGGCCACTATACGCGTTTTCACCACAAGGAAAAAAGAAGTTATGCGCATTGTTCATACGCCGCGCGAAGTAGTTCTTACGAAATTTGGTTGGCGGAGGAAGAAGCGCTTGTTTTGGCGTTTGAAGCGTGTACGTCTTCATAAGGTAACATCTATCTAATCTAAAACTCACCTACACATGTCTTTATTATCTGCATAAAGAGGAAAGTTAGTAATGCTACGCGAGGAGCCGGACTTTTTTTACTACGGTTCTTGAGGCGAAAACGAGTGTAGTTGTTTTACCTCAGTGTCACACTGTTGCGCCTTTTTGCGAAGCCCCAGGGTGCAAACTTAAACAACAAATGAGGGTGCTTCCCATGGCGGTGTCCTTGGTTAGTCGCCGTAGAGTCGTGGCCCTGATGTGGTCCAGCACATTTAATTCAAGTGTTGACCGAGCGGAAAGAGGGGTCGGCAGCTCAAGTGTCTGGCCAGCGGTCACTCATCTGATGCAATGCGACTGAAGTTTTGTAGGGTGCCGTTTCGGGAAACTTCTTTCACCAACTTCCTTAGCTTTTCTTCCAGGAGTTTTACATAAGACATAAAACGAGAATGTTCCTTGCTGCTTTTACGCCTGCCCTGTGTACATTTTCGAATTTTTCTCAGTGGGAGTTGACCAGGTTGATGAAAGATGACGAGTAAGCTATTTTTGTTTTCACAGGGCCCTTATGGAGTGTTTGTTAGCAGTTAGGTTTGTAATCAGCCCCATTTCGTATTAGCCATGCGGCGAATAATGTTAGTTCGGCCTCAGCAGCTCGTCACCAGTTCGCTGACGGGGACGCTCCATCGAAGGTGCTTATCAAGCAGCTCTTTAACAAAGCGATGTTGGGTAACGATGTAAATGCAGTTTAGAGATATCGGCTGGATCAAAATGGTATAGACCCGTTTCTAAAGACTGCCTTCTGCTGGCAGCTGCAGAATCCCTGCACAATGGTGGACTAAAACCGCAACGTCACGGCACCTTTTATGCGTTTTGTTGGCCTAGATGTCAAAACAGACCCACAGAATAAGGCAATGAGCGCAGTGACGTTGCATTTTCGGCACTATTTGAATGGCTCATCGGCGGCTAGCGTTGTCCGAGGTTTGACGTTCGTTAATCTTGTGGAATGACTTGAACGATCCTCGATGTCAGTTATTCCGCCATTGTAGAGTGGTTCCGACCTTTAAATAATCGGCCCGTGACTTTCGAAAGCGGTCTATAGGCACAATCTTTCCGATTTGACACCAATATCGGCGCAATATTGTGCGCTGCCTGGGCATGCGATGACCTTGTAGGCGTCTTGTTTTGTGGGTACCGTAATGGGTAGCGTCGCCCTCGGTGGTTGAGGGCTCCTTGAGAGCCTCGAGCGTGTGGGCACAATTCTGGTTGTGTGTTGTCTGGGCTGTATTTGCCTAGGATTAAAACGGTGCTCTTTCGCGAGCTGACCGAACACGTTCTTCCGACTTCTCGCGCCCCATGAACGTAGCACTGATCTTGTTTTATTAATTATTGTAGTAGGAACTATTGTCAGTTAATATCTCGCGTCACAAGTAATCCTCACCCTTAAAACAGCTATCCAGAAAAGTCACCTCTTTATTAAGTGAATAAAAGGAAGGAGCTCATTTGTCATTTTTACAGCGGAGCTGTATACCTCTACCAGCCAAGAAAATTTTCGTATCGTTTGCGTTGCAAGCAAAAAAACTCTCGGCGAATAATTGAAGGCAAAACAGCATATCTCCTTTAAAATCAGGCATACAGCATACAGCTTAGTATCCGTTTCAACAAAGAAAACCACATAATGAATGATAAGGCACGTGTGAACAATAGGAACACCCTCCCACGCGTTCCGGTAAAGATTAGCTTTCCAGCTACTTCGAAAGGGGCTGACGTCATCCGAAACCCTCGTGTGAAGTGCAAACAGCATAATAGATGATAACGGCGCCTGCGAACAATGGGAAGCACGTTCATTCTCCCTGCGTGTGTTTTCGTGTCGGCGTTTTCACGGAAAAAAAGACTTCCGAAGATTGAAGCGAAACGTAGAAACACCACTCACACAACATACAGCACAACATTCGTTTCAATAAAGAATAAGCACAAAGCAAACATTATAGCCAAATAATGAATGATAAGGAGCTCCTGAAAACAATGCGAAGCACGTAGCGCTCATCGCATACGTTTACGGTGAAGATTACTGTTGCCCAAGCTGCCGCGGCGACGGCAGCTTGCGAAGTGGGGTGTGACGTCACTAGCTTTTCATATTTAAAAGAAGAACCCGCCTATACCCCATTTTACCTTACGTTCGGGCGCAGCGGATACTACGAGCTATCTTAGCCAATCCCGTCCTGTGGACGTGGCCCGTGATACGCTTTCCGCGCGTCGCTGCATGTGCCCCTCTCTAAGGTAGCGTGACACTCACACGGCCTCCGAATGGCTCCGATTGCTCGTAACATCCGCTGCGCTTAAACGTAAGATGAAACGGGGTATAGCAAACGATTTCATTGTTGCTGCAGCACCGCGATGAATAGGCCACGCATAGTTAGGACTTCCGAGGAACAGCGAGAATACTAGGAGCGGCAAAGGGAAAAGAAGCGACAATACGACCAGCGGCGGCGTGCTGCGACCGGCAGCGGCATTTCGTATAGTGCAGTAGGCAATCGTTGCAGGGTATACCACAGCTTCGCTGAGCAGCCACCTTCACAGCGTGGATTGGAGCCCCAATCTTTAAAACAAAATCGACTCCATGCTCTCTCACTCACTTTTATTTTTCTTAAAAAAAAAAAAAAAATCTTTGTTGATTTTAAGTCTGGTTACTGTTACATCGCCTACAGTCGTCAGAAAGGTGCCCTCCCCTTCCCCCCTCCCTCCCCTTCCGAATTGCTGCGCACACAACCATTATGTTATCGTGCTTTATCATTAAAGCAGCATCTAGACTGCCGCATGTGAACCCTCCCACAACTTAGCTGTATCTCGTATAGGACATCGGTGAAACTTTCAGTATACCATATTCCGGGCTTCAGTGCTTGCCAGCATCGGAAAAATTTCAAAAAGTTTACAAGGGGCCGGGAAAACAACGTTTACATCGTATCTACCAGCTATCGTTTTGAATAAAATCTGAGACACTTCTTGAAAAAAAAAAAAAACGACCTAGAGGTGAATTCAGGCGTATTTTTATCCCGTGAATCTAAATATCGCGGTCGTTTCCCCCGAAGATGTAACTAAACGCGAGAAAATGCGAAAAACTCTCGACCAGTAGTGACGTCATACTAAGATCTTTGGGCTGCCAAGGGCGTGTCGCTCGTGTGGGCAGCGCGTGCAATAGCAAGCTTGCCTGGTATATATATCCGCACTGACACCAGTCGTGGCGTCTCTTTTTGACCTTTTTGAAAATATCAAGAGTGCGCGTGCATAGCATTCACGGGCGCTGAAGATGCGCGGGAGCAGATATTCCGATCCTAGTATATGCCGTCAAGTTCCGGGAAAAAGGGTCCTCGGCGGTACTTAAAAATACTTTCGACAGTCTTCGTGCACTAAATTAAAAACTAATCTCGATATTGCTGATCCTGGAGGCCCAATGAATCCTGAAGTGTTTTCCCTCAAATACAGAGGCAGTTCCGTTTCCGTTTCCCTTTAATGTTCTGTGGCATTATATCAGTACATAATTAGGTGTGAGCTTCTACTATCCTTATTTGTCAGTCTGCACCTCTGTTGGTTAGTTTTTTATCTTCTGATGAAGGCTTTCACACCTTCCACTTATTTACTTCAAAAGGAGCATAGTTTTTTTGATGATTGCATGTAAGGGTGGCTATTGGTTTTGATTCGGTTTTGGCACATATTGTGTATATATACGTATAAGGGACGATAGCGTATAATAAAATCAGTCGAGAGAGCTCCTGTTTTGTCGTCTTTGTCTTCATGGTCCCCGTTTTGTTCGCGCTTTTTAACCCTTTAATCAGTGTGGACCAACTAGCCCGAGCCCAAGATTCAATGCTTACTATTTAGCTGACACCGAATAGACCCTAGCGCCCACCACTCCTGCAATCCATATCTGATGCCTAGTGAAATTTAAGGGCTACCTTTGCCTTGTCAATGCGACCATTGTGGATGTCGCGCCTTCAAACCAAGTGGCCCATCAGCCAATCGTCCCGAGATCTTTTTCTCCTTTTCTCAATACTTTTTAATGTGCCTTTAAACAACCATTTTGAAGTGGGAAACATTTCATGCATGATTTGCTTGATCAGCTTATCAGAACTCATAAGAATCGTATAAGGCATATTGCCGCCTGCGTAGCCTATATAGTCGAAGTAGCATTGTCGGTGGCATGCTCCCACTTAGGAGGCCGGGATCCGACCGATCCGTGCTAACGACCGGTTTTTTTTTTGTTTATCTTTCTGTAGGTAACTAAACGATTATAGAATATTTTAGAATCATATAGTTTGTTTATACTCACAATGTATAGTTCTCGAACAATCGAGGTCGAAAGAGCTGTGCCGAGTCACGCAGAGTCAGTCTCGCCCCAGCGCTCGATCCCGCTACTTACACCGCCATCTACACCTGCGACGTTGGGTGTTTGCTTCTTTTCTATTCCCCCGGCTTTAAGTTAGCAACATAAACATTTATTCTTGTTAGTGAAAAGAAAACCAAAAAACACGGCAATATATTTAGTTATTAATGATTAAACTACTCATCGCAGATATCTGCACATAATTCTAGCTATCTGACCCCGCTAACTTTAATGAAAAACTGATGTCACGTGACCTTTGCACCAATTCAGTTTCCCCGCTAAATTTAGCGGAAAATTTATGGTTAGTGACGTACGCACCAATGCTAAATTTAACGGACTAATTGACGTCACGACCTCTGCACCGATTCAGTTTGTTCTGCTAAATTTTGTGAAAACATTGACGTCACGACCTACGCACCAATTCAGTTTCCCCGATAAATATGGCGGGAAATTTGATGTAACGTGAGCTGACGTCCCGGAACCTACAAACTAATTCAGTCTCCCCGCTAAATTTATCTGAATTATTAACGTCACATGACCTATACACCAACTCATGTTTACAAACAAACCGGAGCGCCCCTTGCGGACACCACCGGCGCCGCGCATGCGCGATGGGGGTGTGGGCAAGAACCTCGCCGTCGCCCATAAACAAACCATTGAAATGCGATGTTGTCGGCGTCTGTGTGAGTCCCCCTGCCCTTTTTCGCGTTCGGATTGTTGATTCTACGTCGTCCTGGCAATGTCCGACTACTTGAGCGGCGTCAGCGAAATTACCGGGGCTCGTTACACCGCAAAACATTGCGTGAATAACGTGACATCCTGTGATTAATTCCGCGTGTACGCCGCAGACGCTAAAGCCTGATTTGCATGATGAGATTTCGCTCGCAATTTTCAGTCGCGACGTTGCTGGGGCTGCAAAAGCGTGAACCGTAGCTGAGATGGTCGACGTCGGTACTGAAAATCGCAAGCAGAATCGGACCAAGTGAATCAGGCATAACAAGTCGGTGATGGCCACTGGTAACAATGATCAACGTCTCCTTGTAGCTATTGTTTACATCGAGCCTGCTTCCCACCCTTCAAACATAGGTCTTTTGAGGCCTGCACTTACTTCTTATCGCAAGTACCGGGCGAACATTTGGCCTACGGGCCGGTGTCGTCTAAAAGAGCAGACGACAAGCAGAAACGTTTGAAAGAGCAGACGACAGTTCGAACGATCAGGCGGCCGTTTGAACTTGGAACTTGAAGACGCACTGAACGTAGTCCGCTGCTGGTGCTGGTCCGTACAACTTGACGGTTTCCCGGCGTTCATGTTGGAACAAAACAAATAAATGTGTTGACCACAAATATCCGTGAATTCAAACCAAAGTGCTTCCCGCCCAAGCAATCGTTGTCCGACGGCGTCTGGTTTTCCCTTTTCACGGCACATATCCACGTTCTTGGACGAACCGAACACATGAAAACTGACCTTCAAACCTTTCTCGACTCTTTTGGTACAGTCCCAGTCGCGGCTTTTGACGAGAAGGCAGGTTTTTGTCTGGTTCCTTTCAAAACAATGCAGGAATACACGTCTCAAATGGGGCCTTCCGCCCACAGCCTCAGACCGGAAGTGCGACCGACGCGCCACCACCGCGCCGTGACGTAACAGAGATGAGTTCGTGTATACACCAATTATGTTTCCCCGCTAAATTTAGTGGAAACATTGATGTCACGTGACCTATGCACTAATTCAGGTTCCCCACTAAAGTTAAAGGGGAGCCTGAATTTAGCGGGCCTCGTGACAAAAGCAGGTAAACATGACGGATGCTATCGCAATTCATATACAACCAAGAATAATCTTTTCTGCAGTTTATTTTGTAAAAGGCTCTGCGTGAAAACACGGGTTAGTGTCGTCTGTGTTCTCTAATGTTTAATGAACACTTTATATATATATATAAGCTATGTATTACATATACATATATATAAATAAGCTATGTATTACATATTTTATGTGCGAAACCCATATGAAAGACAGTCCAGTATGTACAACATCCGAAAAAACAATAATTCAGTTCAATATCTTTTTTTTTGCCTGGATAAGTAAACATGGAGTTTTCCAAAGCCCACATTTGGCGTCGCAGCACGCGGAAAAAGTCAACACTATATCCCTCTTAAAAGCTGCACGCGAACGTCGTGCGTTCCGTGAAATTCTAACTCCCTTACATCAGGCGGCCTGTCAGGAAGTGTATAAAAGCTTTTCAAGAGAATGCGGACTGATGTGAATGCAGGGAACGTTTTGCCCTGTCAGAGTGCATCATGTGCATATGAGTGTACGTAAGCAAGTATGTGTGCTTGCGCTTGTGCTTGCCTGTTCTTGTTCTATTATGCCCCAGTCACTCTATTTCCCTACCCACATTAGCCTTTAAACTTTTCCTTTATATTTTTATTTTTCATCTACACAAACATCCCTTCAAATGTTTTGTTGCTACTTTTTCTGCTAGAAACAGTTTTCCCCTTAAAAAGGCTATGACACGCCAAAAACAGAACATGAGACAACTATACTACAAGGACCCATTGTATGTTCCTATAATCCTGCTCAATCTTTTTTAGAATATGTCACAATAAGTTCGACGATAGACCGATTTATAGGCGGGTCCCTCGGATCCGCCCCATTCGAAAAGGCCGCCGTGGCTAGGAGGCGGGTGACGTAGTCAGCCTCCCACAAGCGTGTCCTTGCACGCACTAACAGACTTGGCTTTCTCGGCGTCTCGAGCTTCAGCTTCCTCGTTCACCATCCGCGTTTCGAGCATGCGGTCCGTGAGTATTACGTTTACGGTATTGTTCGACATTAGGGAGTTTTAGTAGATCGTTTTCAAAGGCCCGCTACCGCTTCGGGCGCGCGCTTCAGAGCACGCATCAGAGCGGCAGCGCGAGCTCCCGCTACAAATAGCGTGACCCGAAAACACGATCTACTAAAACTCTCTATTAGGGAGTTTTTGTGGATCGTTTTCGCCGTCCCGCATCGCTCTTCTCAACACGCTACGACACTCGAACTCTACAGTCAAGGCCATCGGCGCGCGGGCGCGGTAACAGCTTTCGTTGCGGACGGCTTAGCAGAGGGGGAACATGGTCTACAAAAACTTCCTATTCATCACAGCAGCGGTGAAAGTGATTGCTATCAAGAGATGTCCAAGAATATCTCGCAGGCGCATGCAGGATGGAAGGTCAAAGGGCGGGGGTGAGAGCGAGAATAGCGTTCGGGGTTGCCGAGTTGCGTGAGCGGCTTTGATCGTACCGCGGCGAGGAGAGATTAAGCGATAAGGGGGGAGCCTAGAATGAGAGAGCGTTCATGATCACGTGGTTTATGGACACCATGGCGTGAACAACTTGGGAAGTGTGGCCTGTTCGCCAGATGACAATAATAAATATTCGTAAATTGAATATTCCTATTGCCAGAGCTCTAAGAATCGCGTAACTTGGTGTATCTACTAAGTAGCCTATGAGCATTCCATTTTAAGAATAATCTTTCCCTTTAATTTTTGTGTCATCCCAAATTTTCACGAGGTCGTATGACTGTCCTTTTCCCCCAGTCATTGTTGTGCCTCTACAATAATATATGACCAAGATGATGCGACAGGTTTAATTTTCATTTCAATTTTGTTTACAAAAAATTACAAGCAATGCAATCGGCAGCAAAGTTGATTATATTTATCGATGAGTTTTGTGTTTTTTATGTAGTATCCTCCTTGGCCTTTGTTGTCCCGTCCTGTAAACACTCAGGCGTTCCTTGTGAACAACTCAAGCTTTTTTGTGTGTTTGTAAACGACTGCTTCAGTGGACTGGAATCTCGATGATACAGTGAAGATCAGCCACGGCTGCTCAATCTTTGGACGCTAGGAAAGTATCAATAAAACTCAAATAAAAGGTATAGAGAACAGCAGCAAGATGAGGTCCCCATACCGCCTCCGGGCTAAAAGGAAGGTAGCTGCTTCTCTTTGTCAACGTAAACAACCTAGCGTTGGTCGTAAGAAAGGTATAGAAGTAACATGTTTGCCCCGAGCAAACTGAAGCCTATGGAAATATATAAACAACTTACGGTGTGCGTATCATGATCCGGTGCGTTCTCTTTATTCAAATTTTCGAAGGATGGTAGAAGTTTCATCTAGTGACAGTGTGTGTGCCTTGGTGGGAGGTTTTTCTCTCTGCAGTAGGAAACTCAATCCAAACCTAAACTTGCAGTTCCGCCTCTGTTAAGAAGGGATATGTTCAAACAAGTTCGAGGCAGGGGAGGATATTTTTGTTTGTTCAGTTAGGCACGGTTTCCTAAGCGCACCTTCATAACAAAAAAAGCTACCTAGAGTCAAGGAACGAAATAAAGGGGACAACTACAGCACCGTCTCTAATAAATTATGGAAATCCGTATCTAATTGGAACTGGTGTTATTGTTGTTTCCTTTTTTTCGCTTCTTCTCTCGAGGTTTTGTTCACTATGATGGTTCACCAGCTCGCCTGCGTAGTAACTCTCATTTCAGTACACGCATCTTCAACTGCTGTGTTTAGCTTCATATCATCGCCCCTTCATCAAAGGTCGTCCAGGGGTGGCAGCAAATGACATCTCAGAAGACGTCGCGTCACGTTTCCGGGCGTCGCGACCTTTGCTCTTCATGCTAGAAGTCTCTGCAAAAAGGAGCGAACGCGAGGGCCGCTGTCGTCGCGGCGATTCAACTTCTGGTTGCCGGAGCTTCCGCGGGCAGTCAAGCTGGAAAGCAGCCTGCAGTTCCCCTTCTCCAAGGACCACTTTCGCCATTTGCCCAGCTCGCTTGCACCTTTGCATTTAATTTCACTCTAATCGTAAACAATCCAGTCGAAGATTCATTCCAGTCACCATGGTCATAATAATTGAAATGTATAAATAGAAACCTGCGTCTTTAATCAAGCAGCCTTTGATTTCGAAGGAGTATTGTACCGGCGTGAGTTCTTGTGCCACGACCACGTGGCCCCGGTTAGAAACTTCAGGTTTCTTGTAGTTCTTATAGTATTCATGCCAGCCTCAACGAATCGCTCGCTTTGTGGAGACCAGGGAATAAATGTGTGTGAACTTGAGGTCCTCCACATACCCGGAGTGCTGAAGTCTGAAATTGGAAATCATCGTTACTGTATATAACATCTGGTGTATTATGTCGGATGATAATATATTTTAAGTGGCTCATTATTGAGCTCGTTAACACACTAGCTCAAGGCGCTACTTCAAATATCACTTACCGTCAAATTTAACGAGGTACATTCCGACACGTTGCCAAGGTTTAAGAGTAAGCAGTGCAGGGACGAGGGCTTCAGGTCTTGAATGGGCGTGTGGAGACAGCGCGCGTGCGTTGCGTTCAGCACGCAATGCTAACGCAAACGCACAGCGCTTGCGTTTGCTCCTATACGCAATACCAAAAGTCCCCAATGGCACGGCTGGAAACACCTAAATTATCTTGCCGGACAAGTACCACCAACGTTTGCTCGAATCTTCTGCAGGCTCAGACGACACACGCTCCGTTGTTGGTATTTTTGTTTTACCATGATTGTACCACTTTTACGTGCATCACGCCAATCCGGTACCCACCTGACCGCACGCCGTTACGACACTCTTCCTGATAAAAACAGACAAGGATGAGGATTTAACATTAGAAAGTTTTAGCACAGGGGCTTGGAGCCGGCACGACCATGTCACTGTCGCTCACGCCATTTCTGGTACTCACGCAAATTTTGATCAGTGCTGCATCACGGAAGCTGTTTATCGAAAACGACAGCACTCAATCCTTTCAAGTCTTGTGTGGTGCTGCATTATGGCAGCTACTTATCGAAGACGACGGCCCTGAATCCTAAGTATGTCCAACAGGAGACAGGGTACCCAAGAGCGGCCGCGAGCATCGGTTTCCGACGTGCGCCACCGCTGATTCCAGCCGATATCCCTTTCCGGCCTACGAAGACTGGCACAGCACCGACGGCTTCGAGAATGAATTACGGGCCACAAAAGGCGGCAACTTCCTGTCCCCAACTGGGGCGTGGAGACTGGCACGAACATATCACTGTCGCTCACGCAGGTTAGTGAATTGTTTGCTCGTAAATGGTTTACTGTCTTTAACTTGCCGGTTCCACCGCAAGTGCTGTATTCACCAATGTTTGTTTGCAAACAAGCTCGCTACCACCCCCTATCGGCGGACCCCTGCGCGCTTCCGGTTTTCCTCTTCTTTTCCATTGGTGTCGCATCCTTTTGTTATTTGTACTACTTTCTACAATGCACTAATCTTCTTACAAACATATTACAGAAACTTCTCCGAAGGAAACTCGTCTTACCCGATCGCTGTGCGTTTCTGAAGAATAAATATATACACTACCGGAAGTCCACTGGGGCACAAAATACTGTGGCGCCCTCGAGGTATCAACTCCCGCCGAATGTGGTCAATAACTGTGTAAAGTCTCATTCGCTTGTGAAGTACCATACGCGTCATCGCTTTTTCTTGTTTCGGCGGCTTGCGTTTTATTTTTGATTGCTTCTACTGTGTTGCGACATTGATATTAAACCCAGGTCCTGTTAATGAGCCGAATCTGCAGATGATTTCGGACGGGCAATCGGAGATTAAGGCCCAATTAAATAACATCGAAACAAAAGAAGTAGCGCAAAGGGCCACCCTTGAAGATTTCAAAACACGTAATGTATCCTCGGAAACTCAGGTTGCAACGCTTATGAGGTTGGAGGCGGCCGTGACAGAGTGTAGGAATAGCTGCGACAGCCTTGCAGTCGCTTGTGTCAATGGTGTCAAAGGTTGATAATTTTGAAAATCGTAGTAGAAGATGTAATCTTGTGTTTTTTTGGTATCAAAGATGAGAAAGCAAATGAACCATGGGCGGTGTCGGAACAACTAGTTAAAGGACTATGTGAAACAAAGCTTGATATTAAGCCTACAACAATTGAAAGAGCTCATAGGATGGGGAAATTTAGTCCAAATAAAACCCGACCTTTGATTGCGAATTGTTCGTCGTTGAAGAAAAGACATTCAATCCTGGGAAACGCAAAGAAGTTGAAACGTTCTGGCCTCAGTGCATCAGAAGATTTCTCTGAGGAGATACGTAGAAAAAGACGTTATCTGTGGGAGTTTGCCAAGAGTCGCAAGAATGACGATACGCGGGTTAACCGCACGACGTCGTTTATTTTATATATACCAAATACATTTATGATGATAAGATCAATCAGGTAGTGCGGTTTAAGTGACTTTCTGCGGTCTCTCTCACTACTATCTCATTCCTTGTCATTAACTGTCGTAGCATCAAAAATAAAGTTGATGATTTTTCTTCTCTCATGGAGACAGTTCAACCGTCGGTTCTTATAGGCACGGAATCTTGGCTATCGGATGAAGTAATAGACCGCGAGGTATTTCCTGATCATTTTACATGCTACAGAAAATATAGGAATAGTCATGGTGGCGATGTGTTTATTTTAGTGGACCAGAGGATTTCTTTGAGTAAGATTGAGGCTGAACGAGGATCGTGCGAAGCAGTGGTAAAACTTTGGCAGTTTGTTCGTTTTACCGCCCACCAGCAAGCTCAGTCGATGTACTAGACGTGTTCACATCTGCGGTTGAAACGATTGGTGCCGATCTTAACTGGCACCAACCAAGCACACACTCTGGAGTAACTCGCGCGCTCACTGCAGTAATGTACGATTTTATCAACCTGTTTTCGTTGGCTCAAACAGTGCTAGAGCCCACTTGAGGGGACCATATACTAGACCTTTTCCTCACAAACAAACCGGATTTGGTGCAAACTACTTTAGTAATTCCGGGAATCGACGATCACAACAACGCTGTCCTTCGTGAAATAAAATTGGATCACGTAAAAATGTATAGTGACAGCAGTCGACGCATATTTAATTACAGTAAAGCTAATATTACCGCGATAAATACTGAACTAGATGCTTATTTTGTTCTTTTCAAAACGCTTGCAGAATCGCATTTTATAGCTGAAATATGGACACTATTTAAGACGAAAGCTTTGGAATTGGAAGACCGCTTTGTTCCCTCTTTGATTTTAGCTAAGAGGCGTAATAATAGCAAACCTTGGTTTACAAAAGGACAACGGAACTTGACCCATAGAAAACAAAGAGTTTATCGAGCCTATAAGAACAATCCGCCGCTTGAAAATATCATCAAACTAAAAATGTTAGCCAGTAATTTAAAAACGAAAATGGAACAAGCGAAATCAGTTTTCTTCGAGTCATTCCAAACAAAGGTTAAAGAAAATCCTAAAAAAACTTTGGAAATACACGAAGAGAAATAAAAAAAAGATAACGTATCTATTCCTGCTGTCGTGAAATGTGGCGATATGGTCACTAATGCTGGTGACAAAGCTGAATGTTTTAACACTTACTTTAGTTCTGTGTTTTTCCTACCTGTTATAAATAACAACACTGCAGACGGCCTCGCTCCAGCAAATGTATCGCCCATGGAAGATATCTTCTTAAATACTCACGTGATAGAAGTTTTATTGGAGGGCTTAAGTGCTTCAAAGGCTGCTGGCCCCGACTGTATACCGACTGCTTTACTGAAATCTTGCGCACGATCAATGTCGCCATATCTAAAATTACTTTTTACGAAGTCACTGAAATATTTCTCGCTCCCTGATGATTGGAAAATAGCGTCTGTAGTACCAGTCTATAAATCGGGGCTTCGCAACAGTGTCTCAAATTTCCGTCCCAATCCATTAACTTCCGTTTGCTGTAAAATTCTTGAACACACCCTGTACACGTCTACCTCCAAACACATGCATATTCATTCTTTGTTTAATCAGAAACAGCATGGCTTTCGAAAGGGGTCCTCCTGCATCACGCAATTAACGGAATGTTCTCACGATATAGCTGAAGCTCTGGATAGCCGTTCAACAGTCGACTGTATTTTCTTGGATTCCAAAAAAAAGCTTTTGATGTTGTGCCTCACGCGTTATTAGTTGAAAAATTGTGGCGTTATAATATCAACCCTCGTGTTATCTCCTGGGTTTCCGAATACCTACGCGCAAGATGTCAGTATGTGGTAGTAGATGGCACGAAATCGGGTATTTCTGATGCAAGATTCAAGTTCCGCAAGGGTTGGTCTTGGGGCCGTTTACACTTCTTACTTCATATCAATGACATCTCGGAGTCCGTTACATCATGTATGCGAATGTTTTCAGACGATTGCGTATTTTATAGAAAAGTTAATTGTAAATTTGATCATCTTTTCCTTCAAAATACTTAAATGCAATACAAACAATGTGTGAAAAAAGGCGGATGAATCTTAATTTGGATAAAACCGTGTGCATGGCATTTTCCAGAAGAAAAACAGTGAGCGGACAGGCGGGGTCACGGTGCTCAAACACTACCCTAGTTTTCATTCTAGCCTGTATTTATACTGTGAAGCTTTCTAGTAGAATCTTGGATCTTATTGCATCTTCTTGTCAAGCATGTTCTCGACAACATACCCAATATAAGAACGCAGTGCAAGCCATAAAAAGCATAACATATTATAAAAAAAGAACAAAAAAACATTCGACCGCGATGAAATGGCGTTTGTTGTCAAAAGCTTCTTATATATTGACGAGAATATTGAACTATAACGAAGAGGGGGGGTCACTCCAGATTTCTATTATCCTGAGATTGGTTTTTACCAAACACAAGGCCTGTGGAATGGTCCTTTACTTAATGTAAAAGGTATTCACGTGAAACGGAGTGACGCAAGGCAGTCACCAGAGGATGCGAGCTCGAGCCACTTAAGACTGGACCAGGTGCTGGACAGGTGCATGTTGCATTGTTCACGTCGGCCAGAGTGGGTACGAAAGCCCCTCTCCTCAGGCAACGGGAGAAGACGAACGCCAGCCAAACACAAGCGCCGCATTTGGCTACGTCAGCCGTGCGCTACGTCATTCTTGTATTCCCAATGGGTGTAGTTCTGCAGTTAGCCAATTGGGGCGCAGCGATTAGGTTGCACGTGACGTCACTCCGCCTTCCTTTCTGGTTGTCAGAAGTAGGTGCCTCGTTAAACCAGTAGAAACTACGCTTTCACGCGCCCTTTTCCCCAAGTCCGCCCCTCTTTCCGGTGGCAAGAAGCGTCTCGTTGACGCAGCAGAAGCTACACTCTCTCGAGCCCTTTCCCCCATTACGTCTGACCAAGTGACGCCAGAGCAAGCTATGTATAGGGAATGCTTCTTTCAAACATTGCGGTTTTTTTTATATATTGCCATTTACTCGCAGACGAAGGCGTCGCCTGTCCTTGTTGAGGTTCATGGGGCGAAGGGGGGGGGGGGGGGGGTGACTACGACGACGAACCTCGACGGCAAACCACGACCACGAACTACGGCAACAAGCCAGCACTACGGACATGGACGAACTACTAGAAATGACACGACAAACTACAATGTATAATAAAGGCGTTGGAGACGACGATGGCAGATTACGTTGGACTGAGAACGACCCACCCCCACAACAAAGGCAATCTAAATTTCCGCAGAGCAAGAAGACCAGAAAGGCCTTGCGAGTGATCGAACAGTGAAAATAAGACTCCATTTCTTTTGATTTTTTTTTTGTTTTTATCTTCAAGCTGTTGTACGTTGCTTGCTTATCCGTTAAATGCCTGCCTACACCCTCAGTTTCCCTAAGGAACATAATCCTCTTAGCGCTCTCCTCTCCTAAGCTTTGAGGAGAGCAAAGCTGGGGCAAGGACATAAGAAAAGAAAAAGCAGGGAAAAGGGGGAACCGCGATGTGTACGTTGGACTTTAAGCAGAGGACCGCAGCGAGCGTCTTATAGAGCCTAAGGAGGCATACGCGGTCGAGTTGTCAGAGCACATGGCTTCCAAGCGGGGGCACGATGTTCAAACTCTGCAGGCCTAGTTTTCATTTTAGCTCGCGTTGATCTCCTGGGCGCTTCCAGTAGAATCTTGGATACGATATGTAATTGTTAAGGCTGTTCTCGACAACGTAACCTATATACAATAGGCAGTGACAGAAAATATCAGTCAGTTGCCTTTTCGTCGCTGTCGTATGATGTACGAGGCCCCTTTTTTTAGTTCCAGGCACGAGTTAACGCGATTTTATACGCAACCTGCAGTTTTACATTAGCATCTGCCCCATTCGCTTTGTGACGCTTTTCCTGAATATAAAATAAAAACGCCTCGTATATTATTCGACGGCTACTGAATTTATGTTGGAAGCCACGGCTTCTGTATATGTTTCGCTGTCGAGAACATTCTTGACAAGACCTTCGACACGACCCAATATTCTGATGGAAGGCTCCAGAATATCTATGAAAGCTAAAACAAAAACCATAGAGTTATTATAATGTACGCTAGAGGTTCAACTGGCGCTAGTGTGCTGACGCAAATTGAAGCAGACAGCAACCAGTCGAAAACTGACTTCCGGTAATGCATTTCTATGGGAAAAAGTGAGTGCATTTTCTCCCTGCGCTCGATCATAAGAGCAAATGTCCCAAATAATTCGTACGTACTAGGTAGCTTGGAACATTTCTCAGTCAGGCCGACGAAAGAATTGGTCAGTTACGGCGTTTTTCTTTCGAATTCATCGCATTAAAAACGGTGCTAAAACGGCTTCGTACGTGTATTTATGTGCACTGTCGGACACTGTTAGCGCGAACGCAGCGTCGGCGATTTCCAGCATGGGCGATATACATGTCAAGCGAACGAAAGACATCTGAAAAATAGAGCAGCGGCCAGAACTACGCAGTAACACTGGATTAGTAACTCGCAGTGCATGTACGATCAAAATAAATTGAAGGCCACGTAATCTATTCCGATTTTAAATAAGTACCGCTTTATTCTTTTTGCCCCGAGCGAAGCTGCTTGTTCTACGTTCAAAATATAACCCGCACGCTCGGAATATTTGAGAACAAGTAAGTGTCCGATAAAAGCTGCCCGGCAGAGAAAACACAAAAAGACACCTTTCAAAGCCCACGGACTTTATTCTCTACGTTTTGAAGGTTTTCATCCACTCATGCACGACGGGATCACTTTCATATAGTGACAGGTCTGGCATATTATCAATAGACAAGCGTCACCGGAATGCTGGCGAGTCCTGAAAACACTCTATATTCGTTTCGATTGTAATTTTGCTTTGAATCGTCGCTTGTTTTTACACACCTGCTGCGGAACACACGTTTGGGACTGAAATGTAGCGAAGCTAAATATCGTTCACTGATGAAGAAAAATGCGCTCACTAAAGCAATTACACTTTTACAGTGTTAATTAAGGTACATGCTATTCGGTACGACCCAAATAATCGAAGTGTTCTGTGTTATTTTCCGGCGAAGAGACAAAATACACGCGCGTTTTCCCATAGGAATGCACAGGAGCACCGCAAAAGTAGACTGGTTGCTGTCTGCTTCAATTTGCGTCACGGAAGTCGCATAGACACTAGCGCCAGTTGAACCTCTAGCGTACATTATAATAACTCTATGACAAAAACTAGGCGGGCGGGGTTTCAAGGCCGCCTGACAGCAGCGCGCACTGCCATCTAGATCACGGTTTTTTTTTTGTTTTTTTTTCATGGCCGGATATTAACATAAACAAGGAAACACGTAGGAAATTCAAAAGACGTAGAAAGCCAGACGAGGCCGGAACACAGCCCAATAGTTTTCTATTTTCGCTTTTACTACGGACACAAAACGAAACTAGACTATAGACCTCTTGCAAATCAAAGCGATCCTAGAGACTTGTAGTGCCGTGCACAGCATCCTGAGAACCCACTGACTAAAGTTTCGGTTACTTTTTTTTTTGATCTGACTTTACGACATCTCGTCACAATGAAATGCAGTGCTTACACTTTTTTAATGTGTGACTTTCCTTAAATTTATAATACTGTTGGTGTTGCATACGAATATGGATGAAAGGAGGGGGCCACGTTTTGTGGGGCAACCGACGGGCCTTTGTATTCTCCATTGCATTCGCGTTTGTATTCGCCTGGGTAGATTGAAAAACGAAAATGGTGGCAGCCCGCCTTGCATTATTTGTGGCGAAAATAGCCTGGAGTTGCTTTCTTTTTTTATGGGGCCTACTCTCTTGCATCGGTGACTTGGGTCAGTTGGCACGCAGGAAGGAGTACGGTCTACGGGACAGGCCGCCTCGTGAGATCGCCCATTAGCTGTTCCACGGAAAAGAAGCCCTGGCTGCACACACTATTGCGTCGATATTGGCGTAAAGTCGGAAAGATTGTGCCGACGGCATTTTGATCCAGACGATATCTTTGAGGTCTCGGATGGGTCGATCCAACGCAATCCTGGCGTACCATACCCGCCGCTGTTTTTCGTTGAGTCACGTGAGTGTCGTTCGACTTAAAACCGGCAACAAAAAAAAAATATTAGGCAAAACGGCATTTGCTTAGTTTACCCCCCAAAGGCACAAAAACAGGAGGGAGATTCGCCACATTGCCCATCTCCCTTCGACCTCGCCTTCCTGTTGCTGTGAGCGAGCGCGTCGGCCGCTTCGAGCAAATCAAAGGGGTGGAGCGAAACGCGTGACCTCTGTCCGTACAACGCGTAGGACGAAAACGCTCGGAGCAAATTTTGTCACGTGACTCGCTCTGATGCGCTGATGGACTCATTGAGGCGACGTAGTCTTCGCCTGTTTGCCAAGTTACAGTGATGGTGACGGTGACGGGGCCGCGTAGGTCCGGTGTCAGAAATTAGTTTTTCAGTGTTATGTTGCTTTTGTGCGTTGCAGTCGCGGCGGTGGGTTTTCATCATAAACGGCCGAAATATGTTCATGCCAACTTTTCATTAATAAGGTTTTTTTATGTCCGAGTCCATATATTTCCTCAGCTATGTATTGTAAACACTTGGATAACAAAATGCACTTAGGCAACACACAAAAGTGAAAGCGAGATTTCAGATGAATGTGGGTGACCATGTTCCTCGATTTTATTTTTGTGTTGCTCTGTGCGGCCCGAGTTGGATTATGCATCTATCCCATATTACATGATATTGCGGCGTGCACGATCGAGAAGATAGATTCTTCATTCATCTAGAAGATTCGCCGATAGTTTTACCCCGAGAATAAAAGAAAAGAAGGCCAGATTGATGCCTAGTCTCTCTCGCCCTAGCTCTCTCCCGAACATTCTAGGTCGAATATTGGAGATGACGAGCCTAGTAGATAAAGAGCAGAGCGCCGTATTGCCGACTAATTCACTGATTCTCGTTCGCGATCGGCAGCTGTTACGCCGGTGCACCATCGCTCGCTGCTGCCGCCGTCGACGGTGGCTGCTGCTTTCTCGAAGTCTGTTTTTTTTTCGTTTCTGGCCCAAGTTTTCTCCCATTAAATCTTTAGTTCATTCCGTGTTCTCCTGCCTCTCCTTCTGTTATTCGCGACATTCACTTTTATTAGTGAGTATACAGCGAGCATGCTTCTAATAGTAGTTCTGCTTTCCACTCAATTTTCATTATCCTTATTTTTATATATGAGTTTTACTTGCGTTGTAAACAGTGTTTAATCTATTTAAATATTTTTCCCGTTTCACAGAGTAGCATCACTTTGGTAAATGTGTCTAGAAGAATATGCGTGTTATGATACTAATTTAATAAACTTTCCAGACGGATTTAAAACAATTTAGTTTTTCCGTGTATGTGGATGATATGCGACAATTGATATGCAACCGTCCATCTAAGCAAACTCATACGATGTCCGGTCGACACAGAGCAGACGCATATGTGACGAACGGCGGACACCCGGCCCAATCCGTTCAGTACTCTTACAACATTGCGGGGATAATCAGTCGAACGTCTAATTCGTGCAGTATTCTCACGATATTGGGCCAATGCAACGCCGATGGGGAAATGACGGTACGCCAATGCACGCCGAACATCAGACCGTGCTGCAAGACTGGACATTTGGCCCATATTGGATCCGATTTCCGGCCGGCACTGGTACCACACTGGCCAAGTATCTCTGTACTCCTTGGAAGCTTGATGATATTTATACTGAGAAATTTGGAATGTATAAACGAGGTTGAAGGGCAACTCCGGTTAATGTTTTCGAATTTGGGATTACGACTGTTTTCAGCTCAGTCAGTGTCCCTGAATTACGAGGTATATATTTTTTCTTCAATATAGCAAGTGTTTATCTACGGCTTATGTGCGGATTGCATGCGGTGCTTTTTGGGTACATCGCCATCTGAGTCCCTTACAGCAGAGAGCCGCGACCGCACGAGGACCAGCGAATCTTCTTCGGGTTTCTGTGACACCGGAATTCGCAGCGCCAGTATGGTGTCGTGCGTGATGGTTGGATGCCACACTAAGTCACAGTCGAAGAGGAAAAAAGAGGAAACAAGCTTGCCAACTCCTGTTTCTTTAAGAGTCCGAACACAAGCGTGCGTGAAAGCACTGTTGCTCCGCGTGGGGAGGCAACCCAACTCGTTTGCACGCACCACCCAGAAAGACCTCGACGAAGACGTCGACAAGCACCGACTGTGTTCAAGGCACTTCGTCTCGGGTAAGTGTCGGCACCGTTTGCTTTCGTCGGACATAAGCGGTGAGATTTTCACTGAACTTCTAAGGCATGTGGTTTGGACGGACCGAGCGCCATCGGGTCCTGTCGGGTTGCTTCGCCTGGAAGAATCTCTCATATATGGTTGTTGCTTCAGGCCTAGTTGCGGTGGAAGTTCCATCGTTACAAAGAAACATGGTCAAGAAACTCGCATGTGCGCTTATCGGAGGAGTGGCGGAAAACCGGCATCGAAAGAAATCCTCGTTCATGAGTTCGTTTCTGTCACCTTTTAGTTCCACTGCTCAGGCAAAAATAATCATACACCCATTGGACTATCGTATGGCTCTTCTAATTTATTCGTGCAGGTGCAGCAGGAACTTCTTTTTATGAATGCAATTCCAACCAATCACCCAGCCAGCGCCTCGGCTACGCACGCACGCTGAACAGACCCGACAAAGGTTGCTATGATCGGCTGAGCCGTCGCTGCCAGCAAAAACACGTCACTCCGAAGCAAGGTAGGACTGGTGTTCATCTGCTTCCTGTATTTCAGGAAGATCAGTAATTTTACTGATTATTTCCCTGATCCTCCTAGCCTTGCTCCTTTGACTGTCGCTGCGCCTGTTCCTCTTCCCGAGCCCTGCGTTGCTCAAAGGACTAAGAACAGCTCAGCACAATGCCAGGTAGATCTTCACTTTCCTTTTTTATTTCAAGTTTGAAATTGTTGTTCCTAGTAACCGTTTCATCGCCTATTTTATGTGTTCTAAAAAGAAAACAAAAAAAACCTTCGAACTTCGTTTTTTTCTTTTTCTAGATATTAAAAAAGTCAGTTCTTAGTAGCGCTCTTTCCTCTCCTCGCCTTCTTCCTACCGTGTTCTTGCGCTATTGTTTGTTTATTATACTATGTTTCATTAACTATTTTGTTGGAAGTACGCGATAAATTGGACCCACTCATGTGCAGACACAGCATGCCAGACAAGCCTTGCAGGATCGGACCTGCAGTTCCTCGAGGACGAGGTGTCCCGCCTCAGCAAAGAGCTTTGCCACAGCAAGAAAGCCCTGGGATTCTACAGGTTCACCGAGGAGGCCCTGCAGGGGCAGGATGAGAAGGTCTCCTTTTACACGGGTCTGGCTTTATTTTATCTCACTTGTTGCCGTTTTGCGAATAATGAGTGGACATGTGATGCACACGACCGAGAATGTGCTCGGGAAGTTTGAGGAGATGTTGACGTTTCTGGTCTGGCTGCGACTGTATTCTCCCGCTCAAGACCTCGCTCGTCGGTTCTTCGTGTCGCGGGCAACGATCTCGCGGCTATGGAATATGTGGCTATATATTTTCTGTTATCGCTTGCATTTATTTATCAGGGGGCCCTCTAAAGCGGAGGTGGTAAATACTATGCCTATGAATTTAATTGAGAACTTAGGTTCAAAGGTCGAGGTGATCCTTGACTGCTTTGAAGTGTTGATCTACCGACCAACGTCTCTTGTTGTTGGAGCAGCAATCTGGTCCCAATATAAACACCCCAATACGGTGAAGTTCTTGATAGGAATAGGCCCACAGGGCAGCGTCAGATTTCTTTTGAAATAGAGCATTACAATGCTCAGTGGCATACTACGCCTACTTGAGTATGAAGTTGTTGTGCCGGCGGAGTGGATGCAGCCTTTTCTAATTAAAACCACACTCGTCCTAATAATCCCCGTTTCTTACGACGTGTAAAGTGCAATCCGGTGTAAGGCGGCCCAAGCCAACTGTTATTTTTTTTTTATCGGGGGAAATGTTTTTAGAAGTTTGTTCGACGGGTTGGGGAGAGACCACACTGGGGGAAACCCAAATTCTGAAAGCATAGGTGTGTGTTTGTACAATTCGGGATGTGTGTACTGAATAGTCTTCAACAGCAGCGCCAGCGGCGCGCCATTCATTTTTAGAACTGAGAGAGAGAGAGAGAGAGAGAGAAAGACAGAGAAAGAGAGAGAAAGAAAACAAAATTATTGTTTTGTACATCAACACGCACAGATACGCGCCTGCACAATGCGCACCCTCGAAGCACTGCATCATCTGAACGAACGAGTGCGTGCGTCCACAATAGGGTTAATGAGATTGTCCTTAGGGGTGCTTTCCCTAAACAATTTCTCAAAAACCACCATAAAAGCCGCCGGTATTTTTTTATTCCATATTTTCTTTTTGATTGTTTACTGCGTGTGAGTGCTATTTAGAACTTTGCCGGTCTTTCGTTAGAAGGTTGAACCCGGCGCGACGTTTCCCTTCCTTTCCAACACAGTCACATGTTTTGTTCACTGTTGCTTGCCATTTTCATTTTTTCTGACTTTTCAATAAGCAAATTTGGTCCCTAAAAGAAATGGGGTGTTTTTTGTTTTGTTTTTTTACTGAGCTGATTATAATCGGTGACAGGTTAAGAGTGAAGTGGAACCTCCTCCCACCTCTTTCCACTTCAGCGGAGCGAATGCTGGACAGGAGGTCGCCTCCTCTCCACAGTTTGCTCTGCAAAAGGGCTGAGAGGTGGGATGAGCTTCCACTAGACTCAAAAGCTGTCAGCGACTAAAAAAAAAAAATCTGTCCTTGTGTATTTGCTTTCACTTATATTTGGCCGTAATATCAGGACGTTCAATTTTGTTCTGCTAGATCCCGTTTGGGTTTTCTCAACTTATCAAGGAAGGCACTTACTTAAACTGCCTAAAGCAAACAAAACACAAGCTCATACGCATGCACCTTAATATGTTGAATGTCTGACATATTCTTAAAACAGTCGATAGTGTAGCGCGCGACAACACAACGCTCGGAGTTGAACGTAATCTCGCGAGGGCACGCCGGCGGTGCTGCCGATTTTAGTCATCCCACTGTTGCCTCATTCGGTCACGGTGGAGTTGATGATCAACCGAGGGTGGCGCCCTCTTGAACCTTGCCCTCCGCCTATGGCAAAAATAGAGCGGGCCTCAGCGGGCCCGGGAAAATTGGCGCCGCGGGCTGGGCCGGGCTCTTAAATATTGACCCGTGCAAGACTCTAGCAGCCGGTCTCTTCAAAACATCTAGCGTCTGACACCTTTACGCAAACCGCCCAATTGCTTTGGCGATCCCCGCAGCTGGCTACAGCTCTAGCTGTCCCCTTAATAGATTTCAACAATTAAAATCCTCATCAATCATATACGTGATCGTGCGGTCGAACTTAGCATTTCTGCCTGCCTTTTTTGCGTAGCGTTGTTTTTTAGTTTTTGTTATTACCTGTCATGTTTAAGGAGGCAAAGTGGAGAATAAATATATGCAAGCTGGAGATGACTCCCCACGAAAAATAAGAACGGAGATGAGAGGCGATTTTCATCAGAATATATTCAAAACCAAGAACTTTAATTAAAACTTTTTGTTGACCTAGTTGGTTCATGATGCAGTCTAGAAGTTTTTGCGCTTGTCCGTGTCTACTCTCTTGTGATTGTTTTTTGTGTCGCGCAAAAATTCTAGACTAGAACTTTAAGAGACTCCTTATTGAGTAAGAACTTCTATCTAAACAATGTTTTAAATTATTAAATAAAAGAAATATTATTGGTGCTTTCACCGCACCTGCTTATTTGTCCTCGCAACACTTGTTAAAATAGCATTTGAAAAAACGTCACTCAATTCTTCCAGATTAGAAGCTCGCAAGTGTTTATCCATTGGATAAACATATACTGAATATAAATGAAGCACATAAAATATACATAGAAAATCTGAAGGTAGTCAAGCTCTTAACTTGGCGACACTTGATTTTTTAGAAAAATTTCGGCGTAAATAGGTACAGCACATAGGTATAATAAAGTGGTGCATTTGGTGTAGGAAAGTTATGGAATAATTGCTTTACTTAGTAGAGAAGCGTAGAAACAAAAATCTTTTTTTTTTAAATACTTCGATCGCGTGGAAACAAAAAATGATTTTTGGGTTACTGATGTGAATATTTTGACAAACTGAAACGGATATCCAAGTAAAGATTGCTCACACTATATCACACATACTATGCATTGTTTTTAAAAAACGCAATCACGGCCCCATATGCCACTCAATGATTTCGCACAAAAAGGCTCAGCGCGGATTCAGCGTGGGCAAACTACGACGACGAACCACGACGACAAACCGCGACGACGAACTACATTGACGAGCCGGAACGACGGATATAGACGAACTACAAGAGACAACACGACAGACTGCAATGTATCACAAAGGCGTTGGAGACGACGATGGCAGATTACGATGGACCGAGAAGGACCAACCCCGAAAGCAAAGGCAATCTAAATTTCCGCATACCAAGAAGACCAGAAAGGCCTTGCGAGTGAACGAACAGTAAAAAATGAAAGCCGTTTACAACTGCATGTAACACCGAATTAGAGCGCAGCTCCTGAGGAGGAGGAGGGAAGGGTACTGAGGGGAGGCTATGCACCTTCTCCTCTCCTGCTCGCCTCCCATTTAGGAAAACTTTCCCCGCTATATCTAGCGGGGAAATTTTTCCGCTAGATTTGGCGACAGTTTTTTTCCGCTTGATTTAGCAAAGAAATTCTTCCGCTGAATTTCGCGGGAAAAATTTTTCCGCTAGATATATGGCGGGAAACTTTTTCCACTAGATATAGCGGAAAAACTTTCCGCTAAATCTAGCGGGGAAATTTTTCCGCTAAATTTAGCGGGGACATTTTTTTTTTTGCTAGATCTAGCGGAAACAGTTACCCGCTACATTTAGCGGAAATAATTTTCCGCTAAATTTAGCGGAAAATTTTTTCGCTAGATTTGGCGGGGAAATTTTTCCGCTAAATCTAGCGAAAAAATTTTCCCGCTAAAATGTAGCAGAAAAAATTCCCCGCTGTATCTAGCGGAAACCTTTCCCCGCTTTATCTAGCGGAAATATTTTTCCGCTAATTTTAGCCAAACAATTTTCAAAGATTTAGCGGAAAATTTTTTCTGTCTAATCTAGCGAAAAAAAGTCCCTGCTAAATTTAGCGGAAAAAATGTTTTGCGAAATTTGGCATGAAATTTTCCCGCTAGATTTAGCGGAGAAACCTTTCCGCCAAATTTAGAGGGGAATTTTTCCGCTAGATTTCACGGAAAAACTTTTCCGCCAAACTTAGGGGGAAATTTTTCTGCTAGATTTAACAGGCAAATTTTTCCGCTAATTCTAGCGGGGAAATTTTTTCCGCTAAATTTTACGGGGAAATATTCGTGCTAGATTTAGCAGGGACTTTTTCCTGCTAAATTTAGCAGGGAAGTTTTTCCGCTAGATTTAGCGGGTAAATTTACCCATAATGCAACGCACGGTTACGCCGACGCCGACGGCGACGGCGATGCCGACGCCGACGCCGCTCTAGCCGGAAACGGGCGCCTAAGAGCTGCGCTCTAAAACAAGTTGTTATACGTTGCTTGCTTATCGTTAAAATCCTACGTAAACCCTCAGGTTTCTGAATGGAAGAAAATCCTCTTAGCGCTCCCCTCTCCTAAGCTGCGATGGGAGCCGAGTTGTGGTAACGTAGAAATTGTGGAAGGGATATCGAAAAAAAGGGCAAAAGTGGACAGCGCGAAGTGTACGTCGAACTTTAAGCAGAGGACCACACCTTGCGCGCGTGGTCGAGTTGTCAGCGGACGTGGCTGCCACGCGGGTGCACGATGTTCAAATTCCCCAGGCCTATAGGTTTTATTGATCTTCTGGACCATCCCAGTAGAATCTTGGATATGATACATTATTGTCAAGGGTGTTCTGTCAGCGTAACCTATATAAAAGAGGCGGTATCAGAAAATATAAGTCAGTTTCCTTACCTTTGCAGCCTTAGTTTGAGGCACGAGTTAACGTGATTAAATACGAAACGTGGAGTTTTACTATAGAATCTGCTCCTATTTCTTCGTGACGCTTTTCCAGAATGCAAAATAAAAGGCATCGTATATTTTTTGACGGCCACGGCTTCTACACAGGTTTCGCTGTTGAGAACGTTATTGACGAGAACATGCGATAAGATCCAATATTCTAATAGAAGACTCCAGAAAATCTATGAAAGCTATAATGAAACTAGGCGGGAGTGGCTTAGAAACCGCCTGAAAGCACCACGCACTGCCAACTCGGTCAGTGATTTTTTTGTTTATCGCCGGATATTAACACAGTCAAACAAACACGTATGAAATTCGAAACACGTAGAAAGCCAGACAAGGCCGAAAGCCCAGCGCAATAGTTTCGCTTTTACTACGGACAGAAAACGAAATAAAAAAATAGATCTCTTGCAAAATGGAACAAATCTTAGAGGCTGTGTGCAGCGCCAAGTATCTTGGGAACCAATTAACAACAGTGTCGGTTTCTTTTTTCTAATCTCACTTCACGACATCCCGTCACAACAAAATACAGTGCTTAATTTTTGTTTTTTAATATGTGACTTTTTTAATTTATATTACTGTTGCTATGGCCTACGTATACGAATATAATGCTGGGGAAATGTTTTTGAGGGATCCCCATGTCCCAGACTTTGTGTGCAGGTAAACACAGAACTATCATAGTAGATATAGGTTCACTGATCATCGTATTCTAATGTCTCCTTAATGTTCGAAGCATTTTAAATGATCCGTGAGCCGAGAGGGTCATGATGCACTCTGGAGTGGAAGCCGGGCCGCCAGAAAGGAGCACACAGCCAGTGGTACTCCTATTACTCACTAAGTCCGTGTTTCAACGAGGGCTCTCACGAAGATGAAAGGGTGTAATGCATGCGAGCGCTTACTTTATTTTGATGCAGTGCTCACTATTTCTTCAACGGGGCAATCCAAACTAAAACCACACCACTCCTCTTTTAGGCAAGAGGTAACATAATGCAATGCGCGCTGTGTTACACACAGGAGTTTTTGGAAGTAGTCTATGGCCATTTAAAGCCACAAGGCGCACGCGATATTCAGAACTTAAGGCCTATATATTCCGCCGTGACAAGCCCTCTTAAATTGGATGCACTGGACGTCGCGGTCGTTCCTTAGACTCTCCCAACGTCATCAAGCCCAGACTCGTTAATTGCCTCCCATAGGCTCTCAGTGTTTATATAACGATAGGGTATCATTTAAATTCCTAAAAATTAAAATAAAAAAGAACACATGCCGTTCCTTCACTAAAAAAGATTAGTCGTTTAGAGGTTTAGAGAATAGGAGTTTAGTCTGTCAGAGTGTGGTGTCCGAACTTTGGGGGCGCAGGGTTCTCCTCAGTCCCTTAGAATTGCCGGGATAGACTGATAAAAAAAAGAGGTGCGGCGAAAATAGCCGCGAGCTGCTTTCGTTCTTGATGGAGCCTAGTCTCTTGCATCGGTAATTTGGGCCTGCTGGAACGCAGGAAGGAGTACGGTCTACGGGACAGGTTACATCGCGAGATCGCCCTTTCCCCTACAAAAAGGATTTTAGAGCGCAGCTCTTAGGCGCCCGTTTCCGGCTTGAGCGGCGTCGGCGCCGGCGTCACCGTCGCCGTCGTTGGCGTAAACGCGCGGTGCATTATGGGTAAATTTCCCCGCTAAATTTAGCGGGAAAATTTTCCCGCTAGATTTAGCAGAAAATTTTTCCCGCTAAATTTAGCAGAAAAAGTTCCCCGCTAAATCTAGCGTAAAAACTTCACCGCTAAATTTAGCAGAAACATTCCCCGCTTCCCCGCTAAATCTAGCGGAAAAATGTTCCCGCTAAATTTAGCGGAAAACTTTTTCTGCTAGATTTAGCGGAAAAATTTCCCCGCCAAATCTAGCGGAAAAATTTCCCCGCTAGCTTTAGCGGAAAAAATTTCCTCGCTAAATTTAGCGAAAAAGATTTCCCGATAGATTTAGCGGAAATATTTTCCCGCTAAATTTAGTGGGAAAATTTTCCCGCAAAATTTTGCGGAAAAACTTCTCTGCTATGTCTAGCGGAAAACTTTCCCCGCTATATCTAGCGGAAAACTTTTTCCTCTAAATTTAGCGGAAAATTTTCTGCGCTCAATTTAACGGAAAAGTTTCCCCGCAAAATCTAGCGAAAACAATTCTCCGCTAAATTTAGCGGAAAAACTTTCCCGTTAAATTTAGCGGAAAAATTTTCCCCCTAAATCTAGCGGAAAGATTTCACCGCTTAGCGGAAAATTTTTTTCGCTATATCTAGCGGAAAATTTTTTTCCCTATATCTAGCGGAAAACTTTTTTCGCTATATCTAGCGGAACATTTTTTTCGCTATATCTAGCGGAGAAGCTTTCCCGCGAAATTTAGCGGAAAACTTTCTCCGCTAAGTCTAGCGGAAAAATTTTCCCGATAGATTTAGCGGAAACATTTCCCCGCTAGATATAGTGGGGAAATTTTCCCCTAAATGGGAGGCGAGCAGGAGAGGAGGAGGGGCATAGCTTCCCCTCAGTACCCTTCCCTCCTCCTCCTCAAGAGCTGTGCTCTAATTCGGCGTTGCAAGCAGTTGTAAACGGCGTTCATTTTTTGCCTGTTTAATTGAAAACGTGTTGATTTTTGTTGACTCCAATTACTTTCTCTTGACTTTGCCTTCCTGTTGACATAGTCAACAGAAAGTTTGTTGATTTTGTGTTGAAGTTTTTCTGATGATTTTCTTCATTCCCAGTCAAACGTAAAGCTGTTTACTTTCCATTAACTTTACTTTGACCTTTTTCTGCTGACCTCCTGTTGACGGTGTCATCAGAAAGACCGCAGACGCTCTGTTTACTTTGTTTTGAAAATGTTCAATTTAATCTCTGTATCCAGTGTCAATAGAACTTTCTGTTTACTTTTTATTGAACATAGTGCATCTTGACTTGATGTGTTTTTCACTAGTCTCAGGCATGGTGAGAACGGTAGCAGGAGTTTCAGTTGCCCCCCCCCCCCCCTCCAGCGCCAGCCTTCTTCCCTTGACAACGCTTCGGGGTCTCGCGCACCTCGAGCGCGCGCGCGCAGTCAAAACACGACGGAAGGCATGAGGCGCGTGCTTGTGCAACACTACGTAGAATAATCAAAGCCTCCGCATCGCCTCCTCTCCCTTCATGAAACGTAATTACAGTGGGATCGCACTAACTCGGCTAATGGGCTCGAGTCCGACCTTTGACGCGCTGATTGAACACGAGCCCCGGCCGAACACTGTCGCAGCACGGGTGCCCAATCTCAAGCCTCGATCGATCTGACTAAGCAGAAGGCGGAGGCCTTCTGCTTATCAAGGTGGCATTGGTTTAAGATCAGGCGTTCAAAAAACACGCCCCGCCGTTCTGTTTTTGTAAGTTACTATAGCGACTTATTGACACTATTCAACTAATCAACCATTCAAGAGGAGAAAAATAACTATTTTAATGTGGAGCAACTGCCTTGACTCGCTTCGCCCTTAGTGGTGCATTGCAGGGAGGCCAAATTTTTTCTTCTTGGCGCCCTTTTTGTGGATGTCGTTTTAGCGACTGCGCCGAAATATTATTAGTTGTTCCAATGCTTTTTAGTAAGACATAAAGACCGCGAACTTCGAATCACTGTTTTCCCTTTGACAGACGTCCGAGAAGGAGATCTGATACTTGGAATCTTAATAAGTGCGGAGGTGGTCAACGGCCAAATTATTACCTTCAAAATGTAGGCTATATAATTTTCTGGAGCAGTAGACGGAAGCGTGATTCAGGTTTTGAGCGCGTCATCGTCTTTGTGTTTGTTTCTAATGTGTGTTTGTGGGATATATTTAGGGCGTTCGAATTTGGAGTGGAGGGGAAAGCCGTAGTAAATCTCCAAAATCTTGTTGAATGAATAGCTAAGGTGAATTTTTTTCTAACTGCTAAAGTTGTTTTTATTGAAAAGCTGTAGCTCTTAAATTAAAAGCTACCGAAAAACATTCTTGGAGGCGACAGAACCTGTTGACTTTTGTTATGAAAACTGGGACAATATTCAAAAAGAGCAACAGAAAAGCTAGGGAAAGTTACATGAAAAGCTGTTGACAATTTATATTCCCTGATGACTTTTTTCAACAGCCTTTCAACAGAAAAGCATCACCGGTTTTTTGTAAGGGTTGGCGGTTCCACGTTAAAATAGCCCAGGCTACACGCAACATTGAGTAAATATTGGCGTCAAATCGGAAAGATTGTGTCGATTCCATATTGATCCATACGATATCTGTGAGGTTTCGGTTGGATCAACCCGACGCAATCCTGACATACCTACCCTCCCCCGTTTTTCGTCAAGTCACGTGAGTTTCGTTTAACTCAATACCGGCGATAAAAAAAATAAGCAAAGTGACATTCGCTTTAATTGGGCCGAGAGACACAAAAATGCGCTGGGAGATTCGCTGCATTGTCCATCTCCCGTCGACCTCGCCCTCCTGTGGCTGTGAGCGAGCGCGACGGCCGCTTCAAGCAAATCAAAGGGGTGGAGCGAAACGCATGACCTCTCTCCGTACAACGCTTAGGACGAAAACGCTTGGGGCAAATTTTCCACGTTACTCGCTCTCATGCGCCGATGGTCTCAGTGAAGCCGTAGTCTTCACCATTTGCCAAGTTGTGGGGATGGTTGCGGGACCACGTAGGTCGGGTTTCAGAAATGCGCTTCTCAGTGTTATGTTGCTTTTGTGCGTTGCCGTCGCCGCCGTGGTTTTTCATCGTAAATGGCCGGAATACGTCCACGCCAGCTTTTCGTTCATAGCCATTTTCTACGTCGCAGTCTATATAATTATTCTGCTGCGTTTGTTAAATGCTTCTATAAAAAAAATATCTTCGGCGGCAGCTAAAGCGACATCAAGACTTTTGCCGAATCTGGGTAACCTTTCTCCATCTATCCCGGATTACAAGATATTGCTGCGTGCATGATCTAGAAGATAGCTTCTTCGTTCATCTAGACGATTTGCGTATCCTCTTACCCCGAGCATAAAACCTATGGAGGACAAAATAATGCCTAGTCTCTCTCGCCCTAGCTCTCTCCCGAACATTCTAGGTCGAATATTTCAGATGACGAGCCTAGTAGATAGAGAGCCCTCCCCCCTGCCCCGGTGTGCCGTATTGCCGATTAATTCACTGATTCTCTCTCGCGATTGCCATCTGTTCCGCCGGCGCACTATCGCTGGCTGCTCCCGCCGTCGATGCTGGCTGCTGCTTTCTCGAACTCTTATTTTTTTTTCGTTTGTGGCACAAGATCGCCTCCCTCCAATAAATCTTTAGTTAATTTCGTGTTCCTGCCTCTTCGTCTGTTATTCGTGACATTCTCTTTTATTTGTAAATATACAGCGAACATGCTTCTAATAGTAGTTCTGCTTCCCACTCAATTTCCATTATCCTTCGTATTTGATTTATGAGTGTTGCTTCCGTTGTAAACAGTGTTAACTCTATTTGATAATTTTCTTTCCGTTTTACAGAGTAGTATAACTTTGGTAATTGTGTCGAGAAGAAGATGCGTGTAATGATAGTAGTTCAATAAAGTTTTGATAGCGATCTAAAACAATTGTCCGCGTATGTGAATGATTTGCGACAATTGATACGCAACGGCTCATACTAAACAAACTCAAACGACGACCGGCCGATACCCGGGCCGATCCGTGCAGTATAGTACCTTTACAATAGGACTTGGGAAGTAATCCGTTAGAAGTAACAGATTACTTGTAATCCGTTCCTTTTTCAAGTTATTTTGTAATGGCCACGTTACATTTTTTCCGGAAGTAATTTGTATAGTAATTTCGTTACAAAATATTAGTAACGGATTACTTTAATTACTCGTTACTTTTTAAAAATACGAGCCTAATACAGTAATTTGAGCAATACGAGCAGAACATTCAGCAGCATAAAGTCAGCAAGTTCAACAATATAGAAAACATCAGGAAGAAAAGAATAGCCGGATCGAAAACACGATTTTTTTAAATGACCGGTCACTATAACCACTAGAAAACCGGGCAAGGCATGTAAAATATCCGAAAGTCAAAAATATCAAGTAAGACAACGCCGAGTAGACTCTCCGTCGCCTTCCACCGTGTTTTTCTTCTTCTCCTGGGCAGGAGAAAGGTCTTGTTTATTTGTTTTTGTCTTTTTCGGCGTTTCACCCTTTCCAAACTTCTTCGACGTCTCCCGCTACCCCTACAGACATCAAACGTGGGTCCGTACACCCTTGATTCGAGGGTTGAGAACTCGCGTAACAGACGATGATGCGGCCTCGATCGAGGGGGTCAAATTCCTTTTGTCTTTAATGCGGGCTACTGTTTTCTAGCACGCTCTTGAGGAACGGCTGAAAAGCGCCCGGCACGGGGCTAAGAGCATCGCCTTCAAGGGTATACGGACGATACTTTTGGTTTGCTTGTTTGTTCATGGTGGTCGAGTCCACTCCTCACTTTACAGGGTAGAGGAGGGGTTAGGCCATCTAAAGAGTGCTGACAGAGAGAGATAGAGAGAACGCGTAATAGTGGTCTGATCCTCTATTATTTTGTGAGACCGATGGCTACCGCTTCTCTCGCTCTCTATGCCATCTCCTCCACTGGCATCCAAGAATATTGGCATGAAAGTGAGAACCGATGAACGATCGATAACCCGTAACAGCCACTTTTTCTCTGACTGGTCGAGTTTTCGGTCATGGAGTGTCCGTCGTCTCCATGGCCATCTCTTAATGAGATGTTCAAAATTCAGGGCATCAAGGACGGAAACCTAGAGTTTCTTGTGCACACTTTGCTTGCCAAAAAAACCTCGCACTGTCATTCAGCAAGAACAACAAACTCTAATCTACGGAAACACATTAAGGTAAGCTGGGACACCTGCATTCTGCTTTGACAATACATTGTAACGTTAGAACTTATTTTTTCTTTTCTTGAGAATAACAGGCGAAACACCCGCGTCAAAAGGAAGCTTTCGTAGTTCCCTTCTTTAGCTCCGAGTCTGGTAGCGGAGGTAGACGCTCCTGCTGAGCATGCGCACCGCTAGCTTTGTCTGCACAATTCCAGGGATCTTTTCCGGAGGCCGTAAGCTAGCGGGATGGCGGGAGTGGTGGCAGCTTTCGGCGCCTTTTCAGCTTACAGGTGAACGAAGTGCACCTGCACACTTTCTCTTAAATACAATATTTTATTTTTACGAGGACTAGCATAATACGGGCGTATGAGAAATTAAAAATGGTATTGCAAAACATTTTTGAAAAATATTAAAATATTGCTATTATTTTCGGGATAAAAGTACAGAAAAAGTAGCGTGAAAGTAATTTGTAACGTAACGAGTAAAGTAATCAGTACTTGTCACCGAAAGTAATTTGTAACGGTAATCGATTACATTTGAGGCTCGGTAATTTGTAATTGTAATCCATTACATTTTTCCGGTAACGAGCACAAGTATGCTTACAATATTGCGGCGATAATCATTCGAACGTCTAATCCGTAGAGTATTCGCACGGTATTGGGCCAATTCAACGCCGATGGAGAAACGACGGAACACCAATGCACGCCGAATATCGGACCGTGCAACAAAACTGGACATTTATAACCTTTCTAATTTAGCGGAAAAGTTGACCGCTAAACTTAGCGGGTAATATTTTCTGCTGAATTTAGCGTGAAATGTAGCGACAATTTCCCGCTAGATGGTAGGGGAGCACGAAAAGAGGAGGGGCGGGGAGGAGGGCATTCTCTCCCCTCCGTACCCTCTCCGCCTCTTCCTCAAGAGCTGCCCCCTAATTCGGCATCACAGGGAGTTGTAAACGTCTTTCATTTTTTTGTTTACTATTTTCGTATTTCATTAACTATTTTGTTGGAAGTACGCGATAAATTGGACCTGCTCATGTGCAGACACAGCATGTCAGACAGGCCTTAAATGATCGGACATACAGTTCCTCGAGGAGGAGGTGTCCCGCCCCGCAAAGAGCTGGACCAAAGCAAGAAAGCCCCGGTATCCTACAGGTTCACCGATGAGGCCCTGCAGGAGCAGGATGAGAAGGTCTCCTTTCGCACTAGTTTGGCTTTTGTTTTCACACTTGTTGACAATTTACGAATAATGAGTGGACATGTGATGCACACGACCCTGAATGTGCTCGGGAAGTTTGAGGATATGATGACGTTTCTGGTCCGGCTGCGACTGAATTATCCCAACCAAGACCTCGCTTGTCGGTTCTCTGTGTCACAGGTAACAATTTCGCGGATATCGAATAATTGTCTATACATTTTCTGTGGTCGCTTAAATTCATTTATCAGGTGGTACAGACTATGCCCATAGCTTTTATTGGGAAGTTCGGTTCAAAAGTGAAGGTGATCCTTAAGACTTTGAAGTGTTTGTTGACCAACCAACGTCTCTTCTTGTTCGAGCAGCAAAGTGGTCCTAATATAACCACCGCAATACGGTGAAGTTCTTGATAGGCCATATGCCAACAGGGCAGTCTAAGATTTCTTTCGAAATCACACGGCAGACGTGCCTATGATAAGAGCATTACTAAGCACAGTGGCATACTAGGCCTACTTGAGTATGGAGTTGTGCTGGCGGAGTGGATGCAGCTTTCTCTAATTAAAACCCCACGCCTGCTAAAAATCCCCACTTTTTTCGACTTCTGAAGTGCATGCCGGCCTAAGACGGCCCATGTCAACCGTTATTATTATTATTTTTTATCAGCAGCAACGTTGTTAGAAGTTTCTTAGGGGATCAGGGGACAGACCACAGTGGGGGACACCGAAATTCTGAAAGCATGTGCGTGCGTTTGTACGACTCGGGATGTGTGTAGTGACCGGTCTTTCAGAGCAGCGCCAGCGGGCGCGGCATTTATTTTCAAAAGTGTGAGAGAGAGAGAAAAAGAGAGAGTGAAAAAAGAGGGAGAGAGTGAAAGAGAGAAAACAAATCTTGTTTTTCTATCTCCGCTTTTTTTTATTTTCCCGGTAATTCACTTTCGTTACCGGCGACCCGGAAGTGTACTGTCGCTTCTTCACATTAACACGCAAACATACGCGTCTGCAGAATGCGCACCCTCGAAGGACTACACCATCTGAAGGAACGAGTGCGTGCGTGCGTCCACAAAACGGGTAATTAGGTTACCTGAGGGGTGCTTTTCATGAACAATTAATCGCAGACTACCACAAAAGCCGGCGGTATTTTTTTTACATATTTTTTTTTTCTGTTGTACACAGTGTGTGTGGACACTTTAGAACTTTGCTGGTCTTTCGTTAGAAGTTTTAGCTCAACGCGACGTTTCCCTTCCTTTCCAAGATTGGCACATAGTTTTGTTCAGTGTGGCTTGCCATTTTCATTTTTTCGTACTTTTCAATAAGCAAATTCGGTCCTTAAAAAAATGGGGTGTTTTTTTTTGTTTTTTTACTGACCTGATTATAGTTGGTGACAGTTTAAGAGTGAAGTGGAAGCTCCTCCCACCTCTTTAAACTTTAGCAGAGCGAACACTGGAAAGGAGGTCGCCTCCTCTCCACAGTTTGCTCTGGCAAAGGGTACAGATGTAGGAGGAGCTTTCATTTCACTCTTAACCCAACCTGGCAACCCTGATTATAGTAGGTGGCCTACTATAATCAGAGTTGCCAGGTTGGGCTATAAATAGTCAGATTGGGCTAGTTTTATTTGCTGTTGGCGGGAAAGATTGGTAGTTGGGAATTTGGCTAGTATTGGGCTATTCCTGATCCGTGCTGGGCACACCAAAATGTCTTAATGCACTTGGGTTTATGGGTTCAAACATGGTATTGTTAGAATAAGTTACGTAAACATTTGGCGCTTCAGTCTGTTAACCCCGAAAAGTATGCGACAGCAAGCAAATTCGTCTGCTCTTTGCGCGCCTTGTGCATTTGTTTCACCCGAATATTGTCCGAATTCAAGCGTGTGCTGTTATTCCTCCATCTCATCCAGTGACGCCTCAATTCCTTGCGGCCTTAGCAGCACCTGTTCTGCGCATTCTTTAGGTTGTCTGTTGATTGACGCGCACATATATTTTGTGTTTAATTCTGCATGGTTTTCCCGTGACGTCACTCTGTTCATCATGCCCCGATACTAAGCGTCCCCTTAATGCAGTGGAAGGTATGTTGTCATGCGCTTGTACCAGCGTTTCACCAAGTTCGCCGATCGTGCAAGGGACGCCATTTCTGGGGCATTTCGGCACCGTTGCAGAGCACACAACACGGTGTTTATTATTTATGTTCTAAAATCCTGGAGACTGGGGACAGAGAAAAAACGGGACGAGACGTGTCCTTACACATGGCCAAAAATTTAATTTCACAACCAAGTCCGTAGTGATGTAGCCGTGCTCTTCCGTTGGTTCAATGGTTCTGCGAACTATTGATGCTGGTGGTGTTAATATTTCTATTTCCTGTATAAAAATGTACTATATGTCCTTTGTGTTTAAAATAAACATTTCAAATAATCAGTTTTCTTGGGGAAGGCTATTTTCGGGCTATTTTTTTATCGACATTTGGCTATTTTTGGGTTATATATCGTAGACATTTGGCGGGTCAGAATACGATTACCTGGCAACCCTGACTATAATAGGCAGAGTAAAAAAACAACACCCGAACCGAACAAACTGGGGGCCGTGGAAATTGGCGTCGCGGGTCTGGCCGGGCTCCTAAATATCGAACCGTGCAATCATCTAGTTGTAGCTCTCTTCGAAAGATCTAGGGTCTGAGAGCTTTACGCGGACCACCAAATTGCTTTGGCGATCCCCTCAGCTGGCTACAGCTCTCGCTGTCCCCTCACTGAGTTTCAACAATTAAAATCCTCATCAATTTTTTAAGCCATCATGCAGTCGAACTTACAATTTCTGCCTGCCCGTTTTGTATATTTTTTTGTGTTATTACTTGTCACGGATAAGTAGTCAAAGTGGAGAAGGAATACATTCAAGCTGTAGATGACTCCAGGCGAAAAATAAGAACAGATATGATACACGACTTTTATCGGAAGATATTCGAAATCTAGAACTTGAATAGACATCTTTTTGGGTAAGAACTAATATCTAAACAATATTTTAAATTATTAAATAAAATAAAGATGCTTGGCGCTTTCACCGCACCCGGTTATTTGACCCCGCAACACTTGTCAAGATAACGTTTGAAAAACGTCCCTCAGTTGTTCCAGATTAGCAGGTCTCAACTATTTATTTATTATATAAACATCTCTTGAATTAAAATGAAGCGCATAAAACATACAGGAAGAATGTGAACGCCGCCAGACTCTAAAATTGAGCTCCAATTCGAACCTTTAAATAAATTTCGGTGTAAATAGGTACATATGTATAGAAAGGTGGTAAATTTGTTTAGAAAACTTATGAAATGATTGGTTCACTTAGTAAAGGAGCATAGAAACAAAAATATACATTTTCTATACTTCGATTGCTTGTAAATAACAAATGATTGTTGGGTCACTGGCGTGTTTATTTTGGCAAACTGAAGAGGATATCTAAATAAGTTTTGCTTAATGTCGAATACAACTATTTTTGGTTTTTTATATGCGCCATCATGGCCCGATATGCCAATGGACGATTTCGCAGAAAAATTCGTTTGCGTGTATTTGTTAAAAGCCAAAACACTATCTTCAGCATTTTGGGGCTTTTTGTACTTGAGGGCGCTTATATTTTTATTCAACGAATTCACCCTGTTGTACTTCATTTTCACTGCGATCGTGGGACTTTTTTTTTCTAACACGAATTTGGGATTAGTTGTACCGGGACCATTTTCTTCTAACCCGCTCTCTGTACTAAGGAAAAAACGTGCATCCGAAATCTCGGTCACACAGCGTTTTCTCCGCAATTATTCTCCGTTAAATTGCGGGCACTTCAGCCCGGACTTGAACCCGCCAATGGGTATCTGTAGGCCAGCATTTTGCATTTGAGCCATTGAGGCAGCTCCTTACGTCGGCAAAACTTGGCCAGCGACAAGAGCTGCAGTCCTCGTAAGCCTATTGAAGTGACAAAGCGAGGCTGTCAAGGTTTAAAAAAGACAAAGAAAGAGAAAAGAAGAAGAGACGGATTTAAGATTGGGGGTGCGCTCGAGAGATTTTTGCTGGACGGGAATGTTCGATTTCAGCTCCGTCCCGAAGCGGGCACGCCGCGACGACTGGCGTCGCCCTGGCGACAGGCAAGCTCCTCTCTTGTCCCCGAAAACAAACGAGGGCAAATTAATTGGAAACAAGAGCGGTCGACAGCCAAGGTTCCAAGGGAAGCCCGCCGGCATTCACCAACACCACCTCCGCGGCGACGTGAGACAGGAGCTTTTCTAACTGGAACTGTATTTAAGATTTTTAAATTCGTTTCTTTCTTGCTTTTCAACTAATTTTTTTTTTACTCTCTTTTCTTATTTTTTTAGATATATATATTTGTTTATTATTTTTACCTTTTTGTCTCTCTCTGCAAGATTACTGTCGAACGTGAGAGAGGCACGTAACCGCTTTTTACAGATTTGATATGAGGCCAGATAAGAAGAAATAAATATAATATGCCTCTGTCCGCTTCCGCCGTTAGGCACCGCAGACTTAAAGTCAATCAAAATTTATTTATTTATTGATCCTTTGGGAGGGAGGATGGCACAAGGCCGCTGTGGGGGGTAAGGGGGTTGAGGGAGGGGGGGGGGGGGGGAGATTGTCTGGTTGTTACGGGAGTGGCATCAGTTCCGCCGTCATTGGTCTTTGGTGTCTTCTGCAGCACCTAAGTCATGCAGGGTACCCTGGAGCAGTCTAAATCAAAGAGTGAGTCAGCCTACACTATCCTGGTCGGACCTCTAACGCTACCAAAAGTGGCGAGAAAGTTTCTACTGGCTGGTTGATCGAAGAGGTGTTGAACGAGGGTTGCATGGTCGGAATGAGGGATGTGTACATTCGTGTCCCGGCCGGTCGTGAATGCGGAGCAATCCCATATAAGATGAAGGAGGTCTGCTTTCGCTGTCTTCTGGCAGTGAATTGAATCCATATTTCGCATGAGGAATGGACTCTGTACGCTTCCACATTCTTTACTTGGACACTCAAAATGATCTGCCAAGGCCTTGTTACACTTAGCAGTGCGCCGAGTTATGCTGAAAACACCCATAGTCTCATACCACTGTCACAGTGCTGTCCGAACAAGACGTCGGTCAACCAGTAAACACCTCAGACTAGTCAAGGATCATGCTCATCTTTCAACCAAAGTTTTCTATTAAAACCATGGGCATTGTTTTCACCGCCTCCCCTGGAAGAGGATGTATTTGCTTGGGCCGCACAATTATCAGTCACAACGCATAAAAGGTTAACATGCGGTCATCAACCATTCTGTACTAGCAGCGCAATTTAACGGCGGTATGTGCCCCTTGCAAACGAAGCATGGCAAAGCATACGGTAAGACTAGCAAGCTGCCGCTTCATGGTTTTGCCAGTACGGAGGAATTGACAACGCCATTTTCAGCGTTCTCTGGATAATTTTACCCACATGGTATAACGTGTAATAATCTTAGTGTTATAATTATCTGCAATTTTGTTTTGTTCTCCCTAATGCATTAAAACAGCGTTTCGTTCCTTTTTATCGGTTGAGACCCCCGTCAACTGGGGACCTATTAAGTATAGCGCTGTCATACTTGCCCGGTAATGTGATTTACTTGTCATGTTTATTGAGTGCTATGCTTTCTATATATTTATAATTTTAATGATCATGCATATGACTTTTCTGCAGAAAAGTCTGTGCATATTCCTTAATAATCATAAATGTGGATTTTCTGCAGCACTATCTGTGTGAGCTCCAAAAATATTACACATAAAAAATAGAGGAATACAATAGAGTTCAATTTGTTTTCATTATCATTGCCCATGTTTTATTTTGGACTAGCTTGTGTTGCAGGCAAATTACTACTGTCTCTTTTGCTACGCGCTTCAACTAAGTCTTCTGCCTCTTTGTAGGCCTTTTGGGGCACGCTTTACAGAACCACTGCCTTTCCTTTCGGTGCACGTTTCAATCCGATACACAAAAAGTGAAACAACTTTATGGTGAATTTCTTGCCGTCGCACGCAATTTATTGGTCCTTCATCAGGACAATTGCACACGCAGTAGATTGTCTCGTCGCTATCGCTGGCAGTGGCTGTTTGCACTCGCGGACTCTCCTTCTGCCGGGTGAACCTGCGGGTCACAAGTTCAGGCAACCGCACTTTGATGAATTCTTGTGCGGCTTTAACTTTTACAGAGATGAAGACGAATGAATTCCTTACAACTCACTCAATGTTAATTTTTTTTCTTTTCTTTTTGTTCAAAGAAAAAATAGTATCGCAGGGGACATTGCAATTAAGCACTTGTGCCTGCACCTGGAAGTGGCAGTGTGTCTCCTTTTTGCAATGGGGCCTTGTCGATTTCGACCAGTACTCCCTTCGGGTTGCTGTAAAGATCTTTCAGGCTCCCATCCCGTATGGCCCACGGATATTTGTCCTAAGTCACTGCTGGCCCACAACCACTGCACTCCACTAACAGGTCGGGGGTTGGTACAAGAAACAAGTGTTTCTTGCGGATAAAGAGTCCGGCTTCCTTAAACCTTTCATCGTTGTATTCGGCTTGTAACAAGGACTTTTATTTTGTCAATGATTTGGGTTTTTTTTCTGCCATCCTCAACTGCAGGGACATTCAGCTTCTTCTTCCTTGGGTAACAAATGCAATTCAAGAGAGTTGCAGCAGGTGTTTTCAAGTTTGTGAGGCAAACATCGTTCACGACAGACACAGTCACATCTCCTGTTCTGTGCGAAAACCAAAGTTTTGACGACGCTTGGCCCCCTTGTTCTTTTTTCCACCGTCTCACATACACTGTCACTGATAGACAGGTGTTTAGCAAGCTCATTGAAGTGTTGGGTCAGCTATGGCTGAGTCATCATCTATGTTCTGTGGTAGTAGAGCTGTCACAATTAAGTCTCCTACATTTCCTTGTTTTGCTGTAGGTATGTACAGGTCACTGTACCTTGGGTCTGCGGTAGCGATACAAAGATGGTGGCCTGCTGCCAGGAAGGAGCCAAAGAAGATTTTCCACTCCTCGTCGCTGGGAGCTGGTGCAGTGTTAGGTATATTCCTTTGCGGCGGAGTGAAGTCTCCGATTGCTTCAAAGCGACTATGTATCATTGTCATTGACACAAAGTCTAGAGTTTTGATGCGGTGGTCTTCCGTGTTCCGCCAATGTGCAGGCGACCAGTTGTTGACGCCATCCGTGCAGATTGTTTGTCACGCAGCCTGACCCGTACTTCCACACTCTAAAAAAAGGCGTGTAGCTATTACACCCCTTGTCACATCTAATACACCTCAAAACTTCAGTTCGGCGTACAACGCACTGACGTCGAAATGAGGGGCCCAACTTTTACGAGAGGCTTTATGAAAGTGCGATATAACTAGGGTTCGGAGTGTTCGGTTTAAACCGATAAAAACCGATAAAAGTACACCGAATTCATTTTCGGATATTCGGTTTTAACCGAAGAAAGTCAGTTTTCGGTTCGGCGTTTTCGGTTTAAACCGATAAAAGTAAGCCGAATCCATTTCCTAAAATCCTACTTTAACCGAAAATGGTCAGTTTTTTAGGGTCGCGTCGAGATGGGCGGGAGGAGGGGGGGGGGGGGGGGGGGAGAGAGGGCGTTGTAAGTTTCGACATTGTGTGACCTCTTCGTGATTGCCCTCTTCCAAGGTTTAACATGAAACAAAAGAGGTCTTGGGTTGTCCTTCGCGGGACATCTGTTTCTGATTCGAAGAGCGAGTGGATGTCGTCGTTATAACGGCCGATAACTTTAGCAGAAAACAAAACTGTGTTTACACTGATAAAATAAAGGTATAAATATTTAGAGTTGAAGATTCTCAGTCAGTTCATGGCGTTCGTATCGTTCAATCCGTTCTGTTCGATCCGTTTGCTTGCCTTCCGCTGGCGTTCCGCTCGTTCCGTTCACTGTCTGGCCTTCAGCTGGCGTTCCGTTCGCTGTCACTCTGACGTTCCGCCCGTTCCGTTCACGATCAGTCTGCTGTTCCGCTCGTTCACCATCACCGTCAGTCCTCAATCTTCTTCTTTCTCTCTTGCTTTTTGCGACGCCGAGATTTCTTTTTCTCGTTTTCTTCCTTTTCGAACACTCTCACGCGCTCTCAGCCAAAAGCTGAAAAGATTTCACTCGCGAAGGCCGCAATTGCGGGTGTCACGAGTGAAGCGTAAATGAGTGTTGTTTTAGTTACTTTGCCCACCGTATATAGTTCGCTTCATTTATAACACACTCCCGCTCTACGGAACGAGCAAAGCTTGGCACTTTTCAGTCGGCAAGTTCCAGATGGCAGAGCAGTTGGACGGGACGTCTCAGGGTTGCTCCGTTGGGCATTCGCACCAAGCACGAACGCACTTGGTGGTCTCTGTCTGTCTGAACCCTTTCAATCCTTTCCATCCACCACATGAGCCCTGTTATCTTGCTCCGGTCTCGATCTTTGCTTCGGTCACGGTCTCTGCTTCGATCCTCCATCTCTAATTCCTAGAGGGTCAGGATTAGTAGCGCGGTGCACTTGTCCATCCAAGCAGAGCTTTCATAAGCTGGGATCTGTGCCCAGTTCGATTCCTTGTGCTCCCGAAGGAGGAGGTTCCGCAGCTGCGACGCCATCAAATCCCCGTTCTCCGGCGACTGCCGTTCCACGGGCTTCAAAGCCTCTGAACTTCCGACGAATCATTGTCCCAAACGACCCGCCTGGTCTGAGTTGGTGCGTGGCACTTTCATCTTTACGATTGGAGATGCCTTGTTATTTTGCTCCTGCAGCTTGATCGGTGGTTTCTCCACGATGTTCGCCACTTCGTTCTTGGGCGAATCCGTTTTTCCAACAGTATCCCGTCGATCACGTTTCTTGGCTGGAGGGTTTTCTGTTTCTTTGTCGGGTCGGTCGATGCTCATTCCCGCCATTTTATTTGCCTTAGATTTTGACTTCCCAGCATCTTCCTTTACTTCGAGTGCCTCGCCGTTACTCACGCCTTCGTTTCCCTTCGCCTTCTTTTGCCTCTTTGCCTTTTCGTCAACACCGTTTCGAATCCCTCCGTCGTATTTTTCCTCTTGCAATTCAGCTGCTTTATCTTTCCCAGTCTCAGCGATCTCACTTCCTGAAATCTCCCTTTTTTTTCTACGCCGAGACTTGCTTCGTTTGGTAGAGTTCGTAGTTTCGAGAGCTACCTCTTCTCTATCTAACCTTTCGTCGCGGCATTCGTCGGCTAGTGCGTCCTTTTCTTGTTTCCGTCGTTTCCACCCTTCAACTTCCGTCTCCATGGGACTTTCCTCGTAAGGGGTCTCTTTCGTGGCCTCTACTTCCACTGTGACTTCTGCCTGTAGATTTCTGTACTTGCCTTTTGGCCTTGTCTTTGATGCGGTGTCCTCGTCCTCACTTCCACCTTCTGGATTGGTAGACCTCATAGATCTTTTACTTTGGCCAGCCTTGAAGTCCTCCATGCGGCTAGCGAAGTACTCATGGTAGCTCATGCTGCTGGTGTGCGTGTTGGTATGCTCCTGCGCTGCTATTGGTTTGTCGGTTTGGCATGTTTCACTTGCTTTTGAGCTTCGTGATGCTCGTATGTCTCCGCGTACACGTTTTATGACTTCAATAGTCTTCCTTCTTTTTTTCGTCGATCTGATGGGGAGAGTTAAAATTTCCAAGTTTGCCCTCGCCTGCCAATAAGTCGTTTGGGTGTAATCGTATGACCCAAAGCTTCGAGCGCTTCCCGTCCGTCTCGCTGCACGCGCTTTCCTTCGCGATCTCCTTGTACGACGTTTTCCCCGTTTTCCACAACGTAAGGTTGAGATGTGACTGAGCTGGGTGGTGGCCCTTCGTCTTTGTTCACAGCTGACCTGGCGTCTCTGTTGATTCTTCTTAGCGTTGACCAGACCTCCCCGACTTTTGAGGTTTTTCGTCCCTCTTTGGCTTTTTCGATGTAGCACGCTACTGTCATGGCTGATCCCCCTTGGCATCTTCCCCATAACTCTTCGAGCTTCATCTCCTGACAAGACCTTTCTCACTTTCCTGCGTCGTAGATGGTTTCTAGGACTCCACCGTACTGCTTTTGTCCGATTTGAGCTCCCGGACTGCGCCTTCACTAGCTGGACTTCGTTCACTTCTGTGCTTCTCGATCATGACGTTCGGGCTCCAGCCCGTTCCGAACCGTGCAGTTTGCTCTCGGGGCTCTAGCAATTGCAACAGCGTTGGACAATTGTGGAAATCATAACCTGTTGATTGTCATCTTTTACTTCAAAGTTGTTCTTTGATGCTCTGACTGTAGTGCAAACGTTCAACTCTTCAGTTTATTTCACCATCATTTCCACAGGCACCAATCGAAAGGTGGATTCTATTCGTTCAGTGTTTTTTTCATATATCTTGGACTGTCTTCTGCCATTCCAATTTTAAATTTCAGTCTTGAAAGGTAACCGACAATTCGATCTTCATATTCGCACGTGTCCAGGTACTCCTCTTCCAAATCTTCGTCTGGCATCAGCGGCTCGATTTCAGAGTCAGTACGTCTGAGCTGGTACTGAATGCTTGTCAGGATTTCTTCACTTTCATGGAGTTCTTCCTTCAGTACAGTCTGTTGGAAGGCTACGTCTAAATAATTGAAAAGGTGTGTCAACTGACTTCGAAGTGTGGTTCGTTTCTCCTTGAGTGTTTCCATGTTGACTTCGTTTCTTTGTGTTAATTTAGTAGTCGGTAGTTGCAGGATTCTCTTACTTGTTATGGCGTTGTTTTTGAACCCGTTGAGGAGGATGACGCTTGGGTCCTCCATTGCGTTTGTTCTTGACACCTTCCGTTTTATGCAGTCATGTTTTCACCATTTCAGAACACCCAAAGGCTTTCTGACAGCGTTCCAGGCAGGCGGTCAACAAAGTTCGAAAGTGCACTTACCCCATTCGGTCTTTTTCCCGGGTTTCCGCGCCATAATGTTTCTGATGCGAAGAGCGAGTGGGTGTCGTCGTTATAATAATGACCGATAACTTTAACAGAAAACAAAACTGTATCTACACTGATAAAATAAACTTATAAATATTTACAGTTGAAGATTCTTAGTCAGTTCATGGCGTTCGTATCGTTCGATCCGTCCTGTTCGATCCGATTGCTTGCCTTCCGTTGGCGTTCAGCTCGTTCCGTTCACTGTCTGACGTTCAGCTGGCGTTCCGTTCGTTCCGTTCACTGTCTGACGTTCAGCTGGCGTTCCGTTCGCTGTCACTCTGACGTTCCGCCCGTTCCGCTCACGATCAGTCTGCTGTTCCGCACGTTCACCATCACCGTCAGTCCTCGATCTTCTTCTTTCTCGCTCGCTTTTTGCGTCGCCGAGATTTATTTTTCTCGTTTTCTTCCTTTTCGAGCACAGTCACGCGCTCTCAGCCAAAAGCTGAACAGATTTCACTCGCGAAGGCCGCAATTGCGGGTGTCACGGGTGAAGTGTAAATGAGTGTTGTTTTAGTTACTTTGCCCATCGTATATAGCCCGCTTAATTTGTAACATCTGTGTCCTTTCTGTGATCGGGCTTAGTGTGTCAAGTTCCTGGTTCTAAAAAAAGTTTGGGTGTGGGCTAGTATAAGGTTTTCAGCTTCATGCAAGATCTGCAGCCAGAGTTTTGTGAGTACACTAAATATGTTGTGCTTCAAAACGTCGCATCGTGTCTCTTTTTGCAGTAGTCACATTTCATGTATTGGCCGATTTTGAATCAGGCAGCGCTTCATCTCCTCAGCCTGCCAGTGTCCAGTGTTAACGTTGAGAGGGCATTCTCGAAGCTCAGTGTCCTATTAACAGGAAAGAAAGAGTGCGGATCAACGAGGAGAACCTGGGAAAGTACATATGGTTTACTATAATAAGATCACGTAATCCTGATGTACAGAAGGTGAAGTTCCATGTTTTTTGGGCACTGACTTGTTTGTACTTCTGTGTTTTTTTTTTGTTGTTTTTTACAGTTGCACACATTTGCCAAATGAAGTGTCGATATTTTTTTAATGTACCTGTGTCGTTATTCCTTCAGGGATCACAAATATCAGAGTTACAAAGATCACCTGATCCGGTGTCCGATAGTGTTTCTTTCATATTCACCGGAAAGAAAGCAGTAAACTTTTGTGGGTATAAATATACACCGAAAAAAAAAACGAAAATTAAATCTTAAAATAAACACCAAAAAAAGTACGCCAAATTTTGAAAAAATAAAAACCGAAAACGCGGAACCCCAGACATGACATATTTGGCAGTTAAAGTACTTATCAAACACTACATTAAACGAATACTGAGGTTTTGTCAGTAGGGCCAAAAAAATAACCCGATTACTTTTTTTGCAATCAGCCACACGTATATTAGCTATCTATTAAGTTCTACAACTCGGCTATCAAGCCGTTCATGAAAGTTGGTACGGTTCACCGCCAGTGCGTAGTACGTCGGTCTGAAGTTTTGGGGTGTATTATATCTGACAAGGGGTGTAGGAACAGACACCTTTTTTGTGTAGGTATAACAGGAGGGCTGCGGTGTGAGATCAGACCTTTCCGTTTCCGTCCATTCAGGCACAGTAGGCCGCGGTCACTTCTCCATCATCCTCTACAAAAAGCCAGGCCCCCCAGAGGTGGGCTCAAAACACATTGCGATTGGTTCACCTGCGTGCATAAACTGCGCTTTCGTTAGATAATATGGGGTGCAATCAAAGAAAATTGACGGTGGAGGCGTGGTGTCCCAGCTTTATAACACATCCGACCTGGCATAAAAACGGCAACACCGTGAATTCATGCCATCCCATGCAGCTCATTAAAGAGCCCAACCGGCTCTTTTCTGTAAAGCCACGAGTAGCCAGAGGCCGAGTAGCTTTCTCTGTTTAAACATTATTTCAACTACGTTCATATTGCTCTCAGGAGTAAATAAGGCGAGAGGTGCGAGTGGGCGCCAAATTTCGCAACCGTCACAAGTCCGGCTCACGACGGCCACGCTGTTCGCGCTCACGCGTTTCAGTGACGGCCCTTGGACCAAGTTGTTGGTTAAACAATTGGGAGCCTAGACTTGTATGCCTTCAGTTGTTCGTGAGTCACAAAACTTGACTTCACAATCAGATACTCATGAACTTCCATCATTTCTACCCGCGGCCACAACTTGCAGCCGCGTACAACATCTGCGGGCAGCAGAGCGAATGCGTCCGTACCGCACGCGGTTGCCTTCCGCTCATCACGCACTAGTTCCCGTCCGCTTAAACCTAAAGAACTGCTTAGCGGCAGCGATCCGCTGAAACCCCTCGACAACGACGACATTGCTTCACAGTCGTAGCGATGCAACTGGCACGTCTGCTGTGAAGGACTCAAATATGGCGATGTACTCAGAATGCGCCGCGTGCAATCCACACGTAAACTTCAGATGAATACTGCCTATTGTGTGTAGTTATATAAACATCACGGCTCAGAGTTTGGTTTTTGGGTGTCTACGGCAAAACGGAAATTATCAGCTAGAGATAGATGAGAACACTAGTTATCAGATTAGCGTTTGTGAAGTGACGTCACGTGGGTGCTGCGGTACGCGTCTCCGAGTGTTGCGTCACTGAAAGCTAACCCGATTTCCACCACTAAAGATCAGCTGGTCGCATCTTTAAAATGGGTTTTGATGAAGTACGTGGCTTCACTTTGACGTACTATTTCGGCTTCTGCATTAAAGCGATATCAGGCATTTATTTTTGTTTCGTTTTTGACCGGAGTTGCCAAATAAGGGTTTCTCATGACGACACGAGAAGCTATGTGTGTGTCCTCTGACCGAACCAGAACCTTCGGAAAGCAAATTTACTGATTTGCATCATCTTGCTGCCTGAAATCTCGCCTTCAAGAACAACACAAAAAAGGAAGCTACAGTAAAAATAACGGAACACCAGACCTGCGCCTACCTTGCAGCAGATGACCCGAGCTGGCTTACTACAAACTGAAACAAAACCCTGCCAAGTCGGGGTGCTCCAGCGCTTTAGATTCGAGTTGAAATGACAGTCCGCTCGTAGTTTAGCTTTGGCATGGCTTTTTATTTTTTATATCGCTTTTTGCCGAGTGCACAATTTCTCCGTAAAGCTGCTGTGGCCCTGAACTGTCCTATACGCTCCTTTTGCAGGGCAGCCGAGCATTTGGAAGAACCGGAGAAGAGCTTTGCGCACCAAAAATCTCGAAGGCCGTGGCCAGAGTACGGCGACATTGTTACCCACCGTAGATGTGAAATTTAGCCAGTGCGGTACGACTGCTAGGCTGGGGTCTTTAACGTGCACCACGCAGTCGGCAGTAGTGATACACGACTGCACGCCGGTAGGAGTTTCAATCATATCGAAACCAGAAGGGGTGAAGATCGAATCCAGGATCCCTGGGTTCTGGAGCGCGAGCTTGCGCTACAAGTGCTTCGGTTGTGGTGCGCTAACATACTCGGCCATCGCAACACACATTGTCCAATGACAGAGTACAGTTCGACACGTGACATTTCACCACCACAAAGAATAAAGGGAACCTACTAAAAAAATAAAATGTACCTACCAGACGATTCATGTATAATCCAAACCTCGTTTATTGGAGCGATTTTTTTATTGGCGCTAAATACTACTTAAATAACTCCCTAACCTAAGGTTTATAACTAAACAAACTTGGCATAGTTCTTTATTTTTTAGGCAATGGCAGTAGCCACAGAAAGTTAAGAAATATGATTATTGTTCATCCCCTCAACTCGGAGCCAGAACAATCAGCTAGGTGGCCTGGAGTCTATCCTATGACGCCAACGTCAATCACACCCACGCGCTGGGATGTCAAAATATAAAACGTCAACTGAGCTCCAGGCATTGTCAGATTTCGGCTGCTGTCATCACCGTAGTGGTTGGACACGAGCCACTACCCGAGTGTCTGCCGATGCGTTGATTGTTACGAGCCGAAGACAAGTCCTCGCGCAGTTCTCTTGTTCAATCAATGAGCAGCGCTCGACTGTCTTCAGGCAGGTGGTTTTCATCCGACAGTTACGCTATCAAACTGTGAAGGCAAGACTGAAAAGAATAGTCCCTTTTTATCCTCGCAATTTCACCGTGACAAAGAAGCTTCTGAATCAGTGGCCGTCTGTGCGAGTATACTTGGGCCAGACTAGGACCAGTACGTCTCTGCAAAGTCATGAACATTCCAACCCGATATCGCTTCATGACTCCTTTAATGTCAAATGAACAGCAGACTCGATCGACTTGTGAGTGACGAGAGGAGAGTCTGCCACCACGACCTGCTAGCACCGAACACATTCCCGGCATCACCGGTGCCTGTCACTACTCCGAAAATAAAAGAGTGAACGACGACTGGGAAAAGAACTGGCCCTGTTATCCCGGAAACTTAGAGGGATGCTAAGGAAGAAGAAGTTAAAAAAAAATAAGTTCACGGTTCCTTTAAGAATGCCCCTACTAAACACCACCATATATTTGCTGCGGCACTGAATTGCTCCGCGGATCAATTAGAAATGGCAGTTATTTGACGGGTGGGCTTGTCGAAGGCAAACATGCTGGAGCGACCAAGGGCGCGGGGAATGGCGATGGCTGGTTCCGTCACAATATTTTGTTGTAATAATAATCATAATAATTTTATTAGACATTGCTGCGCTTGTTCGTATAGAGATTTTTTTTTTTCTCGGAATTAGCTTGCTTTTTTGCTTTAGAGGATGGGTGGTATGTACCAATCCCGACAGATGTCAGCACAACATGCTCCTCGGCAGCGGACTACTTGCGCTTTGCGGAGGAACATTGGCTGGCGGTAACGAGGGTGTAGGTGCAGCTTCTGGCGCATTTTTAACTTTTATCTGACTACAGCGGGAACTGGCGACGCCACTTTGAAGCATAGATTCAGCACCGGCCCGCAGTTCTCACAATTCCTAACGTATTTTATACTCTATTCTCCCCTATGCTGACACTCCGCTAAAAGATATACGTGCTCGATGGACCGGTCATACGCTTATTTTTCTTCACCTGCTCCAGCTCTCGACCATGCCCAGACTGATAGAGCGGCGTCAGGCCATCAAAAAGAGACGGATGATTGATCCTTAGAGCGCATAGCATCCCACCACAGTGTCAGCTTAGGGGCAAACGAAGTATATACTACACTTTTGTATTAGCATGTATTAGCTTTTGTATTAGCAAATTCAGCTCCCTCAAAATATTTTGGATAGATAGACACGGCAAAATACAAAGGCAACAGTGAAACTTTGTCCGTATTGCAATGAACAAACCCCTACAAAGAGGAGATAATTAAAATTAAAGAAACCTCACAAGACACTTCTTATAACCCAAACTCCAAAATAACAAGAGCCTGTTGGACTGATTCATTGACTTACTAATGATGCATATCAGACAAAATGTACTACACTTTTATCATGTTTTTGCGCTACAACGTTAAAGGCTGGCCCTTTCCAGAAACGTTCTAAGTCAAGGTGCTGCGTGGGAACATTTTAATACTAATGAATAATCATTATTAATTGTGGCATGCGGTTTTGGACGGATAAAGGTTCGCTTATATTAACGTCGACTGAGCACACGTTACATTCTCCACGTCAGCTGGCGCGGGCATAATTAAGAGTGTTTGGCTTATAAAGTACACTGCGGAATAGACTTCGTAGTACGCAGAGAGCGAAACTTGCACATTTATTCAGCCGTCGGGCACCCGTTTAGGAGTCGATCATCACTGTCGCCAGGACGTTGTAACGTTCTAATATATGTTAGGAAGGGCACGAAGTATAAAATGTAATGTAATATTTATACACACGTGGCGGAAGCCATATAGCTGGGAAAGAGTGTTCACTTGCTCACCATACGGCCATTATACATTTCACCGCTCACACGGCGTTGTCGCTGACAGCTTGGAAAGTGAAGGGCCTGTTGAGTTGCGATCATCTATTTAAAGCTCAACGGCACTAGCCTATTAGGAGGCTGATAGAAAAATCACGACGCGAAAGGCGCGAACGCAATAAACCACTCCCTGCATTTGTTAGGCTGCCGATGACTATGCGCAGTGCAAGTTCGTCTGCTTCTTGCACAAGGGTTGCAAAGATGTCAAAACGCCAAACTCTTCTTGGCTCATTGAAAACAAAAAATACCGGGCGCAGACTTCGAGGCATCTAGCAATGACGCCTACCCACTCATTTCAATTAAAGCCAATCAGAGGACGGCATGATTCTGACGTCACTGCAACTCCTGTGCAAGAAGCAGACGTTAGGAAGTGTGCGAACGGGCCGGTCACAGAAGCAAAAGCAAACTGCTTAAATGGGAAAAGCAGCCAGACTCTTGATCTGTTCATTCGACGAAACTAGATAGCTTTTCGCACCAGACTTTCTACTCTAGTATTTTTTTGGTGGTTACGTCTTTGTTTATGCTCAAAGTTTTAGATTACGGGATATTTTTTCAATGACTACTCTTATACCCTCTCGAAACTGGTTACGAAATACGTCAAAAACGTTAAGAGTATAGTTCTCAGAGAGAGACCCAATCGAGCACAATCGGTCCTGACCGTCTGTATAAACTCGGTGGTACTAACGTGGTGCGTGTGAAATATACCCGCGAACACTGCCACATCTTTTCACCTTGAGTCGCTTTTGTGCGTTTGATATCACCAGCAAACCGAATCGCGCACAGTGAACGAGCCGCGATCCGGCGTCTTTCCAGTGCGTGATTTGTTCAGCCTCTGATGGCAACCCCCACAAAGAAAGCGAGCGCCGTCGGATCGTAGCATAGGCTGCGGTAAAACCTAAAACGGAATATGGTTGATTAAGAAGATGAACACTTTGGTAGCAAGTGGATATTACTGAAAGGTATAACCAAAAGGACGGGCAAAACCGACACCTTCCAGCTTTCAGCCCACCTTTCAACACTCGGTGCGTTGAAAGTTTCAAAACGTGTAGTTTTTTTTTGTCCTTACGTTTGTACTTTTGTGTAATGTGACCCCGCGTATATTCGCGCGGCGCCGAGGGAGAGGACTGCCGCTGACGCAGCGAGACACTCGATTCTACGAGACAGCAGGGACGAATGTCTCCGCTGTCCCGACTGGTGTCCAGGGGCTCCGATTTACACGGCGGGACCAAGGGACAGGAACACGATATCGAAAATATCATCAGGAAAAATTCCGATGGTCCATCAGGCTGATGGTCTGTCGTATTTTGGGACATTGATGGTCTGATGGCCTAACACTGTGATGGATTTATGGCTTAATGGTGTGATGGTTTGATGGCTTGATAATGGGATGGTTTGATGGTCTGCCGTATTTTGGAACATTGATGGTTTCATGGTGTGATGATTTGACGGTTTGATGGTCTGTCGTATTTTCTGGATATCTGATTGCCTAATCGTTTGATGGTCTGTTCGTCAGTATGAATTTCTAGTCACACATATGTACCGGCAGAAGACAAAGATTCCATTACAGTCAATTGTGAACTTTATTCTATGGCCATTATTAGTTCAAAAAGGATCATCTGAAGCTTTAGGGTACCTTCCGAATTACCTGTAGAAACCTGAAAGCAAAGTTTGTATTCTGGTTTTGCCATGTTATTATTTATATTTAGAAATGATTGAACCTTGAATTATTAAACCGCAAACAGACAAAAAAAACGGAAGAGAAAATGCGATTATTCCACTTACTACTTTCGAGATTCCACTACGCACAGAAACTCCATCGGTGCCTGTTGTGGAGTTATCTACACTCTGTCCTCATCCTTCATGCTTGGCATGATGGCGCCGTTTGACAGCGTGCAATACACTGAGCCTCGTCAGCCCGAAAATGCGGTAAGATTCGTATTACCGCATTCGCGGCTTTGTCAACATATTTCCTCGCAAATATTTAGTTCACACTATACATACACCTTGAGGATGAATTTTCTATCAAGCAAAGTACGTTTTTTGGCACATTCTCTGCCACTGTGATCGTAAACATGATCTACTTGACATACAAAGCGGATCAAGAAATTATTTCACCAACATACAAGAAAACAATTTAAAACAAAACTATCTTTGGAAAACAAATCTGCGTCTAGAAGAAGGTGTCTTCGTTACCTTTCGTTATCCTAGGACAATTGTTGAGGCGGATTATTACGGATTGAGCCTCCTGTTATCAAGCCACGCCGCTGTCAGCTTTCCACACCGAATGTAATTCACGCATGCACGACGACGTGAGATCATTGGCGCCTTCTCTCGGCCACTGCTGGAACCTCCCGAATATAGTCAGGTTTTTTCCACCACCGAAAAATGTTATGAGACCCATCGTCAGCCTTTTGCGTCCTGATGGTCTATGAAGATATCCTGATGGTCTCAACTCGGCAACATTAAAAGACGTCTCTATTGTCCGTCAGTCACCACAAGAAACGTTTTGACGGTCTATGAGATACAAACAGAAGCATTTAATGGTCCATCAGTCACCATCAAAAAATGTTTATGGTCCATCAGACACCATCAAGTAAGCCTATCGGACCATCAAAGAAGTCTAATGAACCATCAAGAGGGTCTGTTGGGCCATCAGATAAGGTCTGTTGGACAATCAAGAATGTGTGATGGTACGTCAAGAAGGTTTGATGAGCCTCCAAGAACGTGTGATGATGCATCAAAGAGGTCTTATGGGCCATCAAGAAAGTTTGATGGACCATGAAATATTTCTAATGGTTAGCTTTGAACGGTTAGCTTTTTTTTTGTGTCTTCAGCCTGGAAGCGGCGCTGGCACCGAGGCAATTTGGTTAGCTCGAACGGGCATCGCCGCCTGCTGCGTTCGATCAGCGCCGCGCCGCTAGCCAATCAAAGCAGGCAGCAATGTCCCGGTCCCTTGGTTCCGCCACAGGAAAAAGATGGTCTAATCCACTCCTTCCAGTTCAAAGGGGAAATCCCCGTGGCTCCGGTGCATCTAGCCGTTCCAGTTACGGAAAACGTGTCCGCGCCAAGGGCGTTGGATTTCTGCGGAGCGAGGGGAATTAACGTGGTGAAGAGTTCGGTCTGTCTCCAACTTACTCCTCGTATTGCGGATTGAGTCCGCATTCTTGGAAGCCTCCTTGCACCTGCCGCACACCCACGAAGACCAGGAGGTGAGCGTTGAAGGCGAAGCTGCACACGGCGGTCGCTATGATGGCGGTCTTGGGATGGAGCTTGGTGACACCCAACTGATACCTCAACATCGGATATCGGACGGCCACGAAGCGTTCTGCTGTGAAGCCCACTGTCAGCCAGACCGAGCAGCAGCTGAAGGCTGACGACAGGAAGACGAGGATCTGGCACCAGCCCTGCCCGTTCACCTGCAGAGACGCTACCATTTATTGTGCAATTGACAGGCAATAATGGACATCTTTGTCCAGGGTGAAGACGCACATCATATTGGGTATATCTTTTGGCTGCTCTCCTCGGCGTCATCTCGGGTCAATGTTAAACAATTTTTTTTAAATGCAGCTCTTCGCACGCGAATTAGATTTACGCATTGAAAGCACCAGGACATGTGGCCCCATCGGGTCAAATTGGCCACTTAGCTTTGGTCAATGCGTGTCTTCAGCCTGGAAGCGGCGCTGGCACCGAGGCAACCAAGACATCTTTCACCCAAGGACGACACAAAGCGGTGAAAGCTTGAAGTGCGATTAGTGTCTGGAAAGATTCCGTCGCAACCTCTACGCAACCTCCGCCAGTTGCGGAGGAGGCAGGGGGAAATACGTTCCGCAACTCTCGTTCCTTACGCCAAACGTACTTCGAGCTTTTGCCGCTGCGTGAGGATGGCCTACGCGCGCGCAGAGCTATTTTGAAAAAAAGATGTCCACTCCTTATTTTAGTAGCTAATTAAAAGTTCATAAAGCAAAATTTAAGGTACAAATTGTTTCAAAAACAACAGAGATTTATTGACCCGCTCACTGTGATCATGAATATTGTCAAGAATGATGATTTGATGTTCTCTCGTTTGCTGCAAGAAATATTGACGTCACACAAGCAGATATCGAAGAAATCTAACGAACAGCGAAGGTGACCCAACGAGTGTCTGAATGAATAAATCCAAATATGTTTATAGTGAAAGAAAATACAATTACTGTTTTGCTACTAACCATCAAGTCAACAGGTTTAGGATAAATGTTACTATCGGCGGTATTATGTACGTAGGTGATATTGAAGTACTTGAACATTGTACACTTCGAGCAGATGTGGCTTAAGGGGTATTCACACGGGTGATGCTTTCGGGGAGGAATGTGCGTGACAAGAGTGATCGGCTGAATCAGCGGGACTTCCTCCCCGACTCCAGCATTCACACGAACAGCGGCGGGTCGAGAGAGATGTCAGTGTTATCAGAGGCATTTAAGAAAAACAATAGTTATTGTTGTAATAGTTATAATATTAACGTTTGTTTACATATACATAATTGTAGAAAAGTACTGGCACACAAAAATAAATATGATTTTATGTGGGACCAGGCGGACAACAAATAAACGTGTATCACTATACAATACTGTATACAGAAAGGTATTAGCAGAACAAATATGAATATAACGGAAGGACTATTATAAAATAACAATGTTGTGCTAACATCTGAATTCACCCGCGTACGTTGTTTTTTTACGTATCTAATAGATAATAAATTAAAGACTCTGGTGAAGTGTTCAATAAGGAGGGTATATAATGCCGTCTTTTTTTCAGACCGTAATTAGTAAATATTTGAGAAATCATAAATCTTAACGCCGGAAATGTTTCGTTTCTACTTGTACTTTAAGTTGAAAATTGTGTCTATAATACATGTAACTGTAACTTACTTACAAAATCAATTGACTAATAGTATATCCAGCGCAATCATGTTTTCTTTTCAAGTTCTGAGCCGTCGTAAAATGAGCCGCAACAATTGCTTTTTCAATGTTTTATAATTATAGCAATCTCCCGAACAATTGCCATATAGAGTAATTCCATTACCGCATAATTAAGTCTTCAAACGATACGAAAAAAATCTGTTTCGAATTCACACCACATATATATCTTAGTTTTTGAAGATACGCTGATACTGCTCGCAGTTTTCTTTTTTTTTTGGAATTCCATGTTACTGTTCGTTCCAAGTGACATGGGGATCAAACAAAACCTCAAAATATTTAACGGTCGGCTCCCATAGCAATAATCTACAACGTCAAATGTGTTTATGTTCGTGGAAGCGAAGATATTTGCTTGGTGTCAGTGGCGCACGTTTATTAGAATTCCGAAAGCACATTAGTTTTATTGATATCCACTGATAGGCATATTGCGACGAGCGTCGCCGGGCGACTGCGTGCATGGACAAAGGGTTACAGTGCTTGGCTTTCGCGCGGAGGCCCCAGGTTCGAAACCTGGAAGAGGACGCTCCGTTCATTTATTCTTTCAGTTTAGCGTTCTCGTAATTTCGAGAACCTTGTCCTCTGATAGAGATTCAAATGTTCTACGCGCCGACTTTTCTACGCTGCCAGCCAAAACCAAGCTTTCAACAACACAGACGATGAACAGCCAGTCGGCGCAGACCAAGACCGCTCCACCCGTCGTCCACCTGCCCGTTGCCCATAAAACCCCGACGACCTTTCATGGCGAGGCCCACGAGGATGTGGAGGACTGGCTTCAACACTATGAACACTTAGCCCGCCATAATGAATGAACCAAAAAGCAGCGCCTCCAAAACCTCTACTTCACTTTAGAGGGCACTGCGAGGCGGTGGTCTGAGACCCACGAGGCTTCACTTACTTCGTGGGACACCTGTTTTGCCGGCCTGAAGAAGACATTGACGAATCGGCACCGTAGACAGCGCGCCGAGGACCTCTTCCAGACAAAAACTCAAGCACCAAACGAAAACATTACCGGCATCGTGGAGGATGTCCTGCGCCTGAGTTCCCGCGCTAAACCTCAGGCCAGTAAGGAGAAGAAGCTGCGCGTCCATATGAGTGGCGTTAAGAGTAAAATCTTCGGCAGTCTTGTCCAACACACCCCAACGACAGTTGACGACTTTGTACCGGAAGCCACAGACATTAAGTGTTCACTGCTGACTCGTCGGCACCTCTGTTGCGTCAACTGTCGAACAATCGCGGCTTGACCTGGACATCGTCGGTGTAGACAACATTCGGCAGATCATCTGTGACGTTGTCGGAAAGAGCTCCGAAAGCTGCAACCCGCCGCTGACCGACCAGATTCGCTCTCCATCACCGAGGTCGTGCGGAAGAAGTCTGGAGAGCCATCTAACCAGAGGTTCCCATCAGCGCGGCACCCCTCCGAAGAACCCACGCTAACTTACGCCTCAATGGCCCAACGGCCACCGCCCCCTCCTCACGCCTATGTCGCACCACCCCCACATCAGTCTCCTGCGGCGCAGTACGACCGACGCCACGTCGATCAGGTCTAGTACTGCTACCAGAAGCCCCGTGCACCCCTGAAGACCACGTGTAGCTAACGGCCGAAAAACGCCTCATATGCTAAAACTGCGGGAATGCCGGCCACGTGTGCCGGCGGTGCAGCTTCCGCATGATGAGACTGAGAGGGTTTACGCCGAACGACCCTCGGCCCCGCCTGGAAGAACGATCAAGGGACATCGGGAAGTACCTGCGCCATTTGCCGTATTCAATGCAGGGTCTTTCACATGGGATCCCGTTCATCATTACCACGACGTCCGGCATTGCCCCTTCGTCGGCCCCACCGAGGAAGCTTGACCCCCTCTCCCCCCCGCGTCGCCGTGAAAACAAAGTGCGGCCACTCCTGTATGTGTCGTAGCCGCAGACGACCGAAGTAAAGAGCCTACAGGGGAGCTGGAGCGCTCTCAATCCCCCGACGCCACGCATCGCAACGACGCTCCTGAATCGGGACGAAACAACCTTAAAGTTGTTATCGACGGCCACGACGCTTCGGCCCTCGTGGACACCTGAGAAGATCACTCAGTCTTGAGTGGGAGGCTCTCTCGGCACCTGCGAAAAGTTACGACGCCCTGGGGTGTACAAATAATTCGAACCACGGAGGACACCTTATTACGCCCATCGGAAGGCCGCACTTTCCGTGTCAAGATTCACGGCGAGACGTGCCCTGTGAAATTCGTCTTTCTACGAGACTGTGCCAGAGACGCCATTTTCGACATAGACTTTCTGTGGGAATACGGCGCCGTCATCGACCTTGGAGAGAACAGGTTGCCTCTGCTGACACCTGTTCCGCCTCAAGAGAAACCCCAAACAACATTAGTCGCCGTCCGAGTCGCTGCCGGCTACTGAGATGATGATGACCTTGAGGTTTAATGGCGCAAGAACTACGAGGCCATCTGCGCCAAACGACAGTAACAATCAGCATACTTTGATGAGAGTTTCACAAAAGTGCAATCTAGGACTTGGTAAGTCTATAGTTGGTGTAAAATGCCAATGCTTGTAAGAAAGTCTATTACCCTGCTAAAGGAGATTACGTTATTTTCCCCCAGCAGGAGGGCCGGATGGAACGGGATCTGTTTTCGAAACAACTCAGGAAAATTAACACGATGCTTTGGCTCCAGACCAGGACAGGACCTCAAGATATGTGAAATTTTAAGAGTATTACCACACTGATCACAAATGGTGGATCTTCCCCCAATGTAGGTACTTATGAGTGATAAAATAATTCCCAATTCTCAGATGCACAGCAAGGTTTCATAAAGACAACTCGTGCATGAAGAGCTTTCCCAGGATCCAAGAACATACCTTGTAGAGTGGAGCTTATTTTCACACTCCCTGTCCCATTCCAATGGCCAAGAACAAAAAAGTGACGACTTTACTAAAGGCTCTATATCCTGAAATCAGAATGAGATCCGCGTCGCTCGGAAGCTGCCGGCTACGTGAATCTACCGCCGCGATCAATTGTTGCTGTACCCGTCTTTAACAATGCAGCTACTTGCGTTGAAGTTGTTCCGGAGGGCAACTTTCAGTTGCTCATGGGAAGAGGAATAGGCGTCGCAAGGGAAGGGGGGGGGGGGGGGGGTAACAGAACTTCAGAATGGACGTACTGTTGCCCTCGTGACTATCTTTTAATAGGAAACGCAACACCTCAAAAAGATGCCGCTGTGGGCCACGTCGAGGAACTCCGGAACTCCATTGAAATTGCAGCGATTGCTGAAGAAACCTCGCCTACCTCAGCGAGAGTGTACGCCGCCAAGGCAGCTTGACATTAACTCCAAGCTTCCTGCCCGAAACGACGGCAGCTCATTAACATCCTCTCCAAATACAGCGACCGCTTCGCGACATTGTCGAAGATGCGTCAAACCACCGTTCCGAAGCACCGCATCGTTACCAAGGGCGATGCGCTCTCTGTGCATTGATCGCCTGTACAGAGACTCCGTCAAGGAAAAAAGAGGTCATCCAGGAGCAGGTTCAAGTAATCCTAAACGACTACATATTCCAGCCTTCCAGCAGTCCGTGGACTCCTCCACTCGTAATGATGAAGGACAGAACGCTTAGGTTCTGCGTGGACTAGCCGTAAACTGAACGCTGTGACGAAGAAAGACGTCGATTCACTCCCCGCATAGACGGCACGCTAGAGCGGTTGCGCCACTCTCAATAGTTTTTTATCGGTGGTCCTGAAGAGCGGCTACTGGTAGGTAGAGTTCGTCGAATGGGACTGAGAGAATACAGCTTTCGTCACGCCGGATGGACTGTACGAGTTCAAGGTGATGCCCTTCGGACTATGTACCGTAGCAGCAACTTTCCAGTGTGTCATTGACACCGTACTGGCAGGACTAGAATGGCAGAGCTGTCTGGTCTACCTTGACGACGTTGTAGTGTTTTCAGGTGACTGCGACGAGCCCCTGCTACGACTCAGAGCTGTTCTCCAAGCACCACAAACCGCTGAACTCACCCTCCAGCCATCTAAGTGCCGGTTCGCCTACGACGAACTGAAGTTCTTAGGCCACGTGATTTGCAACGATGGCGTTCACCCTAACCCAAAGATCTCGCGCCGTCGTGGCATTTCCCAGCGCCAAGATACAAAAAGGTCGGGCGAAGATTCCTTGGACTATGTGAGTATTATCGGCGCTTTGATAGCGATTCCGCCTGAATTTCTGCACCGCTCACATACCTCACGGACGCCGAGAAGAACGTATGTGCCGAGGAGCAGCAGCAGGCACTCGGCGAACTGAAGCCACGACTCCAGACTCCTCCTGCCCTTGGACGCTTCGATCAGGATACGGAAACCGAGATTCAGACAGAGGCAATTAACAAAGGACTTGGCGCGGTACTGGTTCAATTGCAAGAAGGCACCAAGCGAGTCATCGCCTACACAAGTCTGGCACTGTCTAAACGTAGATAAATTACTCCACGGCTGAAAAGGAATGTTTTGCGGTCGTCTGGGCAATGCCGAAGTTGTGCCCGTAATTGTACGGTAGCCCGTCCCGCGTTGTCACGGACCACCACTCGCTCTGCTGGCTTGAGAACCTAAAGAACCCTTCAGGACGCCTCGATCGATGGAGTCTCCGACTGCAGGAGTTCAACATGTCTCTGGTCTACACGTCAGGCCAGAAGCACAGCGACGCCGACTGCCTGTCCAGAGCCCCTTTCGAGACACCTCCCAGCCGCAGCGACGACGAAGACAACGAGTGCTTCCTAGGCTCACTGAACACCAACGACATGGCACGACGTGAAAGAGACGATCCAGAGCTGCGCGCGCTAATTGAGCACCTCTGAGGACGATGGGGTACTATCCCGCGTGTCTTCTGAAAAGCCCTTTCGACCTTCGTCATTCGACAAGGTGTACTTTAGAAGGAGAACTTTAGAGACAACAACTTTCCATGGAGGCTGGTAATCCCTATCGATCTTAGAGAGGATATCTTCTAAGCTTGCCACGACAACCCGAGGTCCGGACACCTTGGTTACAGCCATACGCTGCCCAGACTTCGTGAGAGGTATTACTGGCTGAAGCTCCCAAAGACCGTTCACCCCTACACACGATCGGGCCACGAGTGCCAGCGACGCAAAAATAACGCCAACGAACCCGGCAGGCCTCCTGCAGCCGATTGCTCCCCCGACGGCACCGTTGCAGCAAATCGGAAGGGATCTACTTGGTTCTTTTCCACCGTCGACGTTTGGAAACCGCTGAATGATCGTAGCAACCATATATCTAACCCGGTACGCCGAGACAAAAGCCCTTCAGTTGAGAACAGCCTTGGAAGTCGCAAAGTTCTTCATCGAATCGGTTGTCATTAGACATGGCGCTCCTAAAGTACTCATTACAGATCGGGGGTCGTCGTTCATGGCGCAGTTGACCCAGGAGACACTTCGTTTGAGCCACACCGAACACCGTTGAACCACGGCTATTTATGCCGCAGACCAACGGACTGACGGAGCGGCTCAATAACACCATCGCCGACATGATCGCTATGTACTTTGACGTTGAGCACAGGACATGGGACGAAGTGTTGCCGTACGTCACTTTTGCCTAGGACACTGCAGTTAAAAAACACCGATCAAATTTGGGGGTTTTACGTGCCAAACCAACGACAGGCATTCTGGCAAAAAAAACAACACCGGAATGACACCATTCCAGCTGGTTCATTGCAGAAAGGTCACAACTAGGCTTGACGGAATTCAATCCCACGACCCAGAAAATGACGTAACCGGCGACGCCCAGTTGAGCACCTCGAAGGACGAGGGGGTACTATCCCGCGTGTCCTCTGGACAACGCTTCCGACCTTCGCCTTTCGACAAGGTGTACTTTACAAGGAAAACGTCGGAGATACCCAAGAAGTAGGGCAGGCTCGGCAGCTAGCCAGACTCCGCCTTCAAACCAACAAGGTGTGGACGCTCGGCGGTACACCCTTCGTCGCCACGACGTCCCCTTCCAACCCGGCGACAGGGTATGGGTGTGGATACCGATTTGCCGCCGCAGTCTCAACGAGAAGCTGTTAAAACGGTACTTCGGACCCTACAAGGCGCTTCGTCGACTCGGGGATCTGAACTACGAGGCGATGCCCGGCGGAGCACATACTTCATCAAGTCGCCTTCCACGACCGGAAGTCGTCTACGTCGTGCGCCTCGAGCCGTGCGACGCTCGATAAGAATGTGAACAGCGTTTTTCAAGAACGCTCGATAAGATTGTATTTTACAAGCCACCGCAGTATCCCGCCTTTTTGTATGTTTTCCTGTTATGTTTCCTGGCTCGTTGCAACGAGCCGATGCGCTTTTAAAAGGAGGCAGTAATGCCACGCGCGTCGCCGGGCAAGTGCGTTCGTGGCCGAGTGGCTTCCGTGCTTGGCGTTCGCGCGAAGGCCCCAGGTTCGACTTTTGGAAGCAAACGGTCCTTTTATTTATTCGGTCAATTTAGCGATCTCGTAAGTTTGAGAACCTTGTCGTCTGATCGAGGTTTGAATGTTCTAAGCGCGGAACGTTCGACGCCAAATGTTCCAGAATCCCAAGCGTGTACAAAAGGTTCTTCGCGTTGTGGTCCGGAGCAGTCTCGCTCTTGCGCTCGATCGTGCTACTTCGCCGACCTTCGACGCCTGCGAGGCTCTTTGTATATTTGTTTTGGACACAAGTTCGCCCCTATCAAACGTGCAGTTTCCTACTGCGCTAACCGTCTCTCTGACGGTCATTCGTTACAATATATTATTAGAAAACGAATTAAGTCAAAAATATGATATCCGCTTGAAAGAGGGAAACGGAGTGTAGCTGCCGTGCGGTAATAGTAAAACGGTAAGAATCCTCTGCATACAGAAAGATTCTAAATTGCAACGTTTATAATCCTAAGCCGTTTACATAATTATGAAAAAGTATTAGACCTAATGGTCTACCCTGTGGCACACCACATTCGATTTGCCGTTTTTGTGCGTATGCTGTTTTCACGTTTACCCATTCAAACCTGTTGGTAAAGCAGTCAGTAAAAGAAAAATAAAAACGATCCTCTGAAGCCAGGTTTATTAAGTTTTGTTAAAAGAAATGTCATGATAGATAATGTCGAAAGCCTTGGACAAATCTAGGAAAAAGGCAAACACTACTTCATCGTTTTCAAGAGTTGCATTCACAGAGTCGAAAACGTTTAGTAGTGAACACGTGTTTTTATGCTGCCTGAAGCCATATGAGCGTCAGGTATTAACAAAAACGTTTCTCAGAGTTTATTCTTAAAATATGAAGCCATTTTCCAGGAATATGACAAATAACTGGCATTATTGAAATTGTTCTATAGTTTTAAAGTTATTTCTTACCGCCGCTTTTATATAAAGGTCTTACTACCGATATTTTCATAACTTCCAGAATTTTACCAGTCGTCAGACATCCGTTAACTATCGTAAGTCGGACTCCCTACATCCCGTACACGAATTTAATTTATTCCGGGTACTTTTGTAATTGGTATTATATTAATATATTGATAAGGTTGTTGTCATTTGTACTTGATAAACATGCGGAATTGAGACGATCAATTTCGTCCGCTGGTTCATCGTGTCTGTAGCCGCGTTTACATTAATGCGAGTTCAGCGCATCGACACCAGTCGTTCTCCGAATGAAGCCGACACGGCAACGTTTACATGAATGCGCACCAAGCTCTACGCGAAAGTGGCGCCGCGCCGTGTCAAAGCTCAAAGTTAAAGCTGCGTTTCCGCCTCCGGCCGCACCACGTAACTACATTTTCCGGTGCATCGGACGTGAAAGCCTTTCGACGCTTTCGGCGATCGTAAAGATCGTGCCCGCTCTTTTCGATGACGTGCAAGATGTTAGGAGACGGAAGAAACATCAAAACCTAAGCGTTTGGGGCTCCGGGTCGGGCCGCTGGGCCACTCTGGATCAGAAGCGACGTGCGTGCGTACGGCCTGGCGAGCGAGATCGTTCCCAATCGCTCTGAGGACGCCAACGCGCTTCGCCTCGCCAAACCTTGCCACTCCCGACCGGACCCCGAGGCCGAAAGGCTCCGGCGCAGCCAGGAACGGCATCGATGTAGGAGCTGCTCGTTCTGCGCTACCATGCAGTGCTCGGAGCTCTCGGCGTCGTTCGTGCTTGCGCCTAAGCCTTTAGGACTCCCTCGGACGCGGAAGTCGCATTTCGCAAGGCTAGGACGGTTGCCGCCCTCTCCGAGCAGCACATTGATATTTCGCTCCTTTAGACTGGCAATAAAAGCTCTCGTTTCTTCTCGGGAGAAAACAGGGGGCGACCACACAGGACCGCTATCCGCCACCGCCCACAAGGTTGGCCGCCGCCATGTTCTCAGCTGTTCACTCGCTCCTGCAGCGAGCGCCTTCTCATAGACTTCGGCGCCTTTGTCGCGGGAAAATGTCGCCCAATAGTCGTTAAGTTTGCGTCTTACAAGCTTCGAGAAAACGTGCTGGTGGGTCGATCGAAATTAAAGGGCCGTAGTGTGTCTGTCAGCGAGGACTTTTCCCCAGCTATGCGTCACGCGCAAAAAATTTTCATTGAATTTGGTGAAGGCTAGAAGCCGGGACAAGTACTGTAGCTTACGATACAATAAACTTCACCTTGATAAGAAGATTTTTATGTACTGCTCAGACAGTGACAGCGTGATTGAAGTTTGTAATCGTGTTGTATCACGTCGCGCAAATGCTGATAATAGCGCGGCTGCTGAGTCAGTGCCATCTGCTAGCTCCCCATAGCAACCCATAAATAAGCAAAGTCGGCAAAGGCCTTGTTAATCATTTGATAATCTTTCAATGTTTTTTTGCAAATGTAAGAAGTGTCATGAACAAGCGTGATGAACTGTGTGCGACTATAGACCCCTTTCGAAATTCACGTGGCGATTATTAGAAGGTCAGAACCCCCGCACAACGGCGGAACAACTGACGTCGTGAAACGTGCAAGTCATTCCACATGATAGCGAACGTCGGAGCGCGGCCAACGCTTATATACGGCCACCCAATCAAACGACGTCAAAAGTGCAACGTCACTGCGCTCATCACCTCGTTCTGTGGGTTTCTTTTTTCTTCTGCTCCAGTCAAACGCATAAAGTGTGCCGTGACGTTGCGGTTTTAGTCCGCCATTGTGCAGGGATTCCACAGCTGCCAAAAGAGGGCAGTATTAGAAAGGGGTCTATAGACTTTTCTTCGCCTGATATCGTAGTACTAACAGAAACTTGGCTTTCGTCTCGAGTCCGTGACAGTGAAATATTTGCCTGCGAAAAAAAGTTTAATATTTATCGATACGACAGGGAGTATAGATCAGGAGGAGGAGTATTGATTGGAATTAACGAGAATATTGAATCATTTTATGTAAATATTGTAACTGAGCTTGAGTTTATCTGTGTTTGCTTCCAAGCGGGAAATAGACGAATAGTACTTTGTGCTTGTTATAGACCACCTACTTGTTCCACTGGCTTTGTCAATGACTTACATGATGCGCTAAATATGGTTATTGCAAGATTCCCGGATTCTCCAATATTTTTATTAGGCGAATTTAATTATCCGAATATTGATTGGTCGGATACGTGCCCTTCTCTCAGTTGTCATTCCTCTGAGTGTTCCAGTTTCTTAAGCTTGTGTGCTGATTTCAATCTTTTACAACTCGTCACTGAACCCACACGAGTCACAGCTACGTCAGCCAATATCCTTGATCTTGTTTTATCTAGTGCGCCGCATCTAGCTTCTTTAGTATCTCATTTACCAGGTCTCAGTGATCATAGTTCGTTATACATATCTTGAACGGTTCCTAAGCACAACGCCTCTAAAGTGACTAAACGCATTCGGGACTATAGCAAAGCGAACTTTGAAGCTATTAATATCCACTTAGCCCTTTTTCTAGACGTCTTTATAATTAACTTTTCTGAACGCACCATTTAGGAAAACTAGTCCTTGTTTAACAATCAAGTGCTCACGGATAAATTCATTCCTCTCCGTTCGATAAGATCTTACACTCATTCACCCTGGTTTAATGTGACACTAAAAAGGCTTTCTAATAAAAAGAAAAGATTGTTTCGATCTGCAAATGCCACAGGCTGCTCGAAACGTTGGGAGGCTTATCAAAACGCATATGAGGCTTACAAATCTGCTATTCACGATGCGAAGCTTGTGTATTTTAATCAGACTTTGCCGAATATGTTGTCTACTAATCCTAAGCAGTTTTGGAACATTATTGGTGATAACAATTCGAACTAAATCTCAATCAGGGTGGATGATTGTGTTATACCTAGTAAAGACTGTGTTGAAATTTTAAACGCGGCTTTTGTTAAATCTTTTTCCAGTGTAAGTAACATGTCACCTTGTTCATTACCTCGGCGCAACTTCATGCCTATGGAACATTTCGAAATTGATCCCACACTCTAAAAAAAAAGGGAGTAGTACTCCCTCCCTAAAGGGAGGAAATGAGATGTCTCGTATGTTACTCTCTAAAAGGAGGAAATTTGCCACCCTACAAAAGGGAAGAAATTTCCTCCCCTAAGAAGGGAGGAAAGTTGCCACCTATTTTTGCTCATGAAGAAAACGTTCCTCCCCTAAGAAGGGAGGAAAATCGCCACCTTTTCTCGCCCAATGGAGGAAATTCGCTCCCCACGTGTAGTTTATATAGCTTCCACCAGATGGCGCTCACAACAGAAAAAAAAAATGTTGCTGAAGCGCCAATTTTATTGTCCAGTGTCCCCTCCTCTAGAACGCTGCATGGTAAATACACATACAACACTGAACACACAGAATGCACGAAACACAAGCAGAACACCCCACAGCAACAACAGCGCAGCGACGCCGAACCCCCACCCCTCTCTACGTACGCTAAGTTCGCACTCTCTCTATATATGGCAGTGTTATTTTTGAATCCGACTTGGCCGGTGACTGCCTTCATTTGTCGTAAAACACGGAGAGACGGAATAAATATTACTCGTGCTTAATACTTTTTTTGAATTGTCTCTTGGAGTAGCCCCCATCTCTTAATTCAACACCCTGATCAAAGCAAATGTAGATAATTAGGCTAATTAACTAAAATTTAATCATTATTTTTTTAATAAGTTCGAAGAATCATGTTGGCAATGCAGTGTTGAAATGCAGTGCACTGGTGCTGAAATTTGCAACCAAGCTATTGCTTGATTGGAGTGTTCAGTGCCAGTGTAAAGTATTTCAATTAATTTTTCAAACAAAAATTATTACTGGCTTTAACAAGACTCCTTGCAACAGCAGAGAACTTATATTGGGTCATGCTTTGTCACCCGTATTAGATAAATTTAATATTGTTTTAATTTTCTAACCTGGAGCGTTTTTCCTATAAAAAAGTAAGTCCCGGGAGTGATAAGGACACACGAACCATGACTTTGGTATGGCAGCAGACAACGAAAATGAAAATGTCTTTGGTGATATAATGCAACCGCTTGAAAACATCACGTTGCACAAGTCAGAAAGCCTGTGTTGAGAGTTTTAGTAGATCGTTCAGTCACTTCCCCAACTCAATAAGCAATCCGTTATGGGTATGGCGTCGGCTATATATACCGTATACGGAGCCGCGTTTTCATGTTTTAGAGAACGTTTGCAACCCGTTGCAGAATATAGCGTTACGAGAGCTAACGCAATGCAACTATTTCGGACACTAAAGCTAAAATAAAAGTTTGTACAGAAATTGTTAGTTATCTTCTATTCATGTCGCTATCTCAATAGAACGTTAATTTATTACCGAGTAAGCTTATGTTCATCCTTGCTTCTTTTAAAAGTACGTCCAGTACATTTGCGACGAGAAAACTTGAAATCCACGTTGTTAACGCCGGGTCAACTTGGTCGTGTACTACAGCCGCGCTCGTATCACGACACGAGAGGAACCGCGCGATAACGAACTAAGTCGGCCGCATAAAATAAAAGTGCGACGGGGTTTTTGTTTCACTTCATTTTTTTTTTTCTTTTTGTGACTGCGTTATTTGATATGTAGCACACAGTAGCAGGAGATGCCGCACAAACTAAAAAAGCTGCGGGGAGCCGTCCGCTGTGGTGAATGATCCGTTCCTTCAAGCCCGCGGATCCGACCTCCCTCCCCCACTTCGCCCCGCAACCGGAATGGAATGTCTGTACTACCCTTTCTTCCAGGTGGACTCTTCCCGAATGAATAGTTGACCTTGTTTCCCGGATCCGTTGCTTCGTTCATTCGCCGAATCGTCATTTCAGTGTCATTCCTTGTGCAAGGCTATAATTTTTGAAAAAAAAAAAAAAAAAAAAAAAAAACGCGTGCTCCCGCAAGCCGGTCGTTGTCCCGATCTTGACGGACTACAGTGTGTGTCGGAGGCAGTCGCTCGCCGCAACGCAGTGGTCTTTCCTATCGACTGGATATGCTGTTCTGTTTTACACAGAACTGAAATAAACGCCACACGGATTACCTTTCGCTGTAGGGTACGTACGCTTTATTTCAAGAGTATATGTTTCTCGCGAAGGTGACGGGGCTAGGAACGTAGAGACGTGTCGACTCGAATTGAGCAGCGATCTTAGCAACTACGTAATCACGAAAAAAAAAGTTCCATGATTATGACGATTTATTTCTTGTGCCCCTACTTGTTAATAAAGTTAAAGCAAATAGGCAGGCGAGCTTGGTAAGAATATATAGACATAGTTTCGTGTCTGTCCGCCTTTTTTTCTTGTTCCCTCGCTCCAGAGTTACTATGTCTACTTGTCATGTAGCAAGTAACGCGACGAAAGTGGTCGTACTTGCAATGCCAGTGATAAGTCGCCACCTGTACTTATCGCAGCCGCAAAGTTTTATCCACCATGAACAAGCGCGATTTCGAAGCGAGCACATACGGCGTGATTCTCGCGAGACACACGCCGCGCTACGCGCCTCGCTTTTTTTGTTAAACTAGTGTTTCTCCGATAGCCCCCATAGCTCCGCTTTCTCTCTCCCAGCATCGTGCCTTCAAGCAAGCCTTCAAGTTGCCGTCACCGCCATTGAACATCTTCACGGCGGCAGCGGCGGTACGACCGCCGCTGTCGCCGCGAACATGGGGGAGGAATTTTCGTCCCTTTTTCAAGCGGCACCAGGTGGCGCTGCATGAGGATCGGTGAAATGGAGGAACGGGTGCGATTTCCTCCCTTCCGTTGGCGACACGGAGGAACATCGCTCTTTTCCTCCTTTTCTCCTCCCCTTTTTTTTAGAGTGCATTGGCATTGTTCGAACAATCGATAACCTTAAACTATCATCCAGTGCTGGTGTTGATAATATTAACTCCAAATTTAAAAAAAACACAAGTGTATATTCTTCCATCATACTGTCAAAAATATTCACCCAATCGCTAGATCTCGGCGTCCTCCCAGACGATTGGAAAGTTGGGAAGGTGGTTCCGTTGTACAAAGAAGGTGATAAACATTCCCCTAACAACTATACACCAATTTCACTCACTAGCATACCGTGTAAAATACTTAAACATGTAATTTATTCTCAGCTTGTTAAGTTTTTGTAGTCTAACATGTTTTTCAACGCGGCTCAACATGGATTCCGAAAATCATTTTCCTGCGAGACCCAGCTTTTATTATTTATTAACGACCTGCATTCTGCTCTTGATAGGGGGTCCCAGATGGACTGTGTATTTTTGGATTTTTCGAAGGCGTTCGATAAAGTCTCACATGAGTTGCTTTTGTTGAAACTAAATAACCTTCGCATTGATGCTAACGTTATGGCTTGGGTCCAGTGCTTTCTTACTAACCGATTCCAGTTCCTTACCGCCAATAACCATACATCTCCGCTCGCGTCAGTGACCTCCGGCGTGCCTCAGGATTCTGTACTAGGCCCACTTCTGTTTTTAATCTTCATTAGTGACCTGCCGAATAACATTTCCTCCTCAATTAACCTTTTTGCAGATGATTGTGCCATTCACCGTCAAATTAATGATGATTCAGATGTTATCAAGCTCCACACTGACATTGGCGTTATTCTTCATTGGTGAGAAACTTGGCATATGGAGCTTAACACAACTAAGTGCAAAGTAATGAGAGTGTCTCGTAATCATTCAGTTTCTCCCTGCTACTGTCTTAACAATGTTCCTTTACTTTCTGTATCGTCTTACAAGTACCTGGGCGTACACATAGCATCTGATATTTCCTGGAAAATACATATTAGATACGTTATTAGTAATGATAACTGCATGCTTGGCTATTTAAACCGTAATTTTTCTTTAGCTCCCTCCTCTTTGAAATTAACTCTTTATAAAACACTTGTACGCTCAAAGCTTGAATACGCGTCGTCTATCTGGGACCCGAGCCTTTTAAATTTGGTTAACCCACTAGAAGCTGTTCAAAATGGTTCCGCTCGTTTTATCCTCAGTAATTATCAACGCACTGCAAGTGTCACCTCTATGAAATCTAACTTATCTTTGCCTAGTCTTGCCTCACGCCGAAAGGTAGCCCGTTTGTGTTTCTTCCATAAAGTATTTCACACTAACTCATTCCTCAGTCAATGTCTCCTCACATCACCTTTCTATGTTTCATCCCGTCTTGATCATCCTCATAAAGTCGGTGTACCACTATGTAGCACGAACACATTTCAACAATCTTTCATTCCCAAAACTTCTTTGGATTGCAACCGCCTTCCCACCTCCATCGCCAGAATCCAGGCGGATGATTTGTTTAAAACTGCTGTTTCTAACTTTTATTGTTCATAACTAATATGTGCTTTGCCTTTAAGTTATTCATTGCATAATTTTTCTTGTTGAATACAACCCACTCCCCTCTGTAATGCCGTTGGCCCTGAGGGTATTGAAATAAATAAATAAATAAATCAACCCTCCCGTTTCAAAGTGCGAATGCGACCTCCGTTTAGCTGAATCAAATGAATACGTATGCGCCGTCTCAATCCACCTCTGTCTAGCGTCATGAATGCGATGCGCTTCCCTAGCGCATTATGACATTTACATGACCGCATCGAATGCGACAACTGGAGTCGATGACACTAAGTCACATTCATGTAAACGCGGCTTGTGCTGTATTATTCTCAGCCTTAGGGCTTCTACGTACAGAACTGCTGAAACTGTGGCTGTATGATTCCGCTAGATCCGAATAGTTATGTAGTCCGGAAAACTTCTACATGATTGTATCACCAATGTTACTTTTTTCGTTTCTGCCAACCAAATCATTCATAAGGATACCAGGTTTTCTTCGGGTTTCCTGTTGAAGCTCATTTAGCGGTAGCATTATCGGCAACGGGTCTTGGTGCGCTTTGCCGATAGTAGAAAAATGAAGGAGTAAATGAACAGGCGATACGCGATTATGGCAGCTGCTATGTTAGATGCAGAAAACGACAAACCGCTTTTTGCTACAAAAAAAAGTAAAAAAAAAAGATGCTTTTTCGCATGGGTGGATGCAACACAAAAGAATCCGAATCCAAAACCAGTCGTATGAGGAGCGGCTTGAGGACGACATTGACAATTATTGGCGACCTTTTGAGGTGCCTAGGACGACATGCGCAACAGAGCAAGCTACAAAACATTAGGCACTCCCGATGCCACCGTTGGCGTCTTGCACAGAAAACCTGTGAAATTGCCAGGCACGGGAAGAAAATACCGCAAACTGCGAAGAGATCCCCAGCACGGCGGGGACTACCTGTGCAGCCCAAGCAAAAGCTCCCACTTCCCCCTGGAATGTCTACTTCAACGAGGCTCCGCGCAAAGACTTGAGGTTGTTAGCACGTGACGCGCACCCCGAGGAGCAAAGGGAGGGACCGTCCCCTGTGTGAATACCCCTAAACACGCATCTGACGAATTCAACCAAAGAGTCTGGTTATCTTTTTTCGGCGTCCTGCACAGCCACCTCGGTGAGTCCACTCCCTTAAAAAGGTTGGCTTGAATTCTTTGAGGCGGTTCAAAACACACTCACGATCCACTATTAACTCACTACACTCGGCCAAAAGTTGCGTCGTGTTTGCGCTCTCTGGTTTCGAAGATGAATCACAGTTTGTGCACCTCACAGATTCAATCGGCTGGGTGGCCGTTGAAGACTACTCGACGTGCGGGAGTGGCTATATTGTTGGTCCGAATTCGACGTTGTCTGACGAGAGCTCAACAATCGTAGCCGTGAAGTATTCGCGCACTTAAGACTCCGCGCTCCAAACCGCTAACGGATAAGTGTGTTATACCCTAGTTAAACAAGCGCTCTCAACTGTCATTAGGCCAAAGATCGTTGGCGTCTCCCAAATGTCATTGAGCTCAGCTAAGTTGCCCGGTGGTACAGGGTACATAGGCCTAACAACCCCAGTTGAGACGCGCGTCGAGGGACACAGTTAAAAACGAAAAACCAAAACTGATAAAATAAAATTAATTTTTTTTGTTTTTAGAATAAAGAAACGATAATAAAAAATAAAAACGTTTATAATTCTCTGTAATACCAAATTAGAGCACAGCTCCAGAGGAGGAGGAGGAGGGGAGGGGAGGGTTTTCCCCTCCTTCCTCTCCGTACCCTCTCCTCCTCCTCTCCTGCTCCCCTACTATTTAGCGAGAAATTTTCGCTAAATTTCCCGCTAAATTTGTCAAATATTTTCCCGCTAAATTTAGCGGGAAAATATTCCCTCTAAGTATGGCGGGAAATTTAGCGAAAATAGGGAGTTTTAGTAGACCGTGTTTCTCCCTCCGTTAGCCCTCCGCTGAGAACAAACCGCCACTGCGCATGCGTGCCGACGGCCTTGGCCACGGGCTACTAAAACTCGCTAATTTCCCCACTAAATTTAGCGGGGAAACTGAATTGTTGTTGAGGTCGCGTGACGTCAATTTTCCCTCTATATTTAGCGGGAATTTTTCCGCTAAATTTACGTGACTTCATATTCATTCACGTGACGTCACGAGTGACGTCACGAGGGTAAAAGTTTCTCGCTAAATTTGGCGGGATAAATTTCCCGCTAAGCTTAGTGGGGAAATTTTCCCGCTAAAGTCAGCGAAAGACGTTTCCCGGGTTGAGCGACGTCGCGTGTGACGTCACGAAGGTAAACTTTTCTCGCTAAATTTTGAGGGAGAATTTTCTACTAAATTTAGCGGGAAAAGTTTCCCGCTAAATTTAATGGCAAACATTTTGCGCTAAATTTTGCTAAAACTTTCCACCTAATTTGGCGGGAAAATTTTACCCTCGCGACGTCACACGTGATGTAGTTATAGGAAACGTTCAGGAATGCAAAGCGTGGTTACGCCGACGGCGACGGTGACCCCGCTCAACCCGGAAAAGGCGCCTAAGAGCTACGCTCTAAAAATACGAATTACTCGTTGTTTATACCGCAGGTGTTTAGTCTGTCAGAACGTGGCGACATTGTTACCCACAGTAGATGAGCAATTTAGCCAGTGCAGTACGACTGATAGCCTGGGGTCTTTAACATGCACCACGCAGTAGCGCAAGTGTAGTGCAGTAGTGATACAAGAATTCCATAGAATACTCATCCAGATCAAAACAGGCAGGGTTGGGGATGGAACACAGGATTCCTGGGTTCTGCACCGCGAGCTTTCGCTCTATCTGCTCCGAACAGGTGTGCGCTAGCCCACGTTTCACACGAATTCAAAGGAGAAAGACATGACGATATTCTCATCGACACCGGAATCACAATGGCCGCCCTCGCCGAGCTTTGACTTGCTTGACGTGACACGTGTTCGCTCTAACGGCAGTTCTGGCCCAAAATCTTACCTCTTCTGACTATATTTGCTGCTACGATACTTTCCAGATACCTCGCACAATCTTCCACAATAGTAAGTGCTTCGCTAACGCTGGTCATCTGCGGTGATGCGGTGGGCACCGCCATCTTTAGGTGTATTGGGGCGAACCCCAATCTGTTAACTGAGGTAGGCAGTTCACTTGAAATCAACGATCATTAGATGCTCAATGACTGTAGGTGGCGCCGTGCAACTCCGGCCGATTAACTGTCGTTGGCTTAATGGCAGTTAAGAGGGCTTGTGTAGCTGGTGTATTAGTGAACTATCAAGTTCCTCTTATTTTTCGATTCTTTTTAGAATTCATTACGCCCTTACATGTTCGAATACTTATTTTTGTAACCCTTACAGTTGGCTATTGTTTTGTAATTCTCTTGTGTTATGTTCTTTCGTGTATGTTTCAAACTACATTGTCATCCTTTATTATGGGAATTCCACCCCAAAAATATTTATTTCACGACAAACTGAACCGTAGCTTGTCACTCTTCACGATGGGCATAAATATTTTCATTTGGCCCTCACAGCGGAAACAATACGTGTTTTGCAAGCTTGCTGAAAAAGCCTTCTCTTTTAATGGGTGTTTCAATTAAGCCAAATGGAAACGTCTATTTTTGTGTGTTAGTTGTCATGATAATGAACCACTTTACCTAAGTGCACTTCGTTTGGGCATTCCTAAATACAAGAAAATAACTCGCACAGCTTAAAACTGCACTTCAGAGTCAATGAAGAACTTGACAAAAAAAGACATGTTCCCGTTGCCCTTAATCAAGGCGCTGGAATTAGCCGGACGAAGGCGGCGTTTTCGTGAAAAGAACACTCCTTTGGAATGTAGCTCCGTGCGCGGAGCACTAAGCAGCATTGTAGAAAGTACAAGTTATTCACACGTCGTCAGTAGAACGTACTGGGGGTGGAGCCGCTTGTAATCTGCCGTTATCGACAGTTTTAGCAGTCGTGCAACAAACTGACCACAGCAACAACTAGCGAACGCTTGCTCACAGTTTGTCATTAATCCCATAGCACGCTGCTATGGCTGCCAGTGAATACTTCTTATTGGCACTGACAGAATGTGAAAAGCAGGAAGGACTTTCACTTGTCCCACCGCCAACGCGAGTTATCTACCTTCGACAACAGTTCGGCGCCTCGTGAGCTTAGACAGCGCACGCGCAGTCAAAGCACGACGGAAGGCAGCGAACGCTTGCAGAACGCCGGGCGTCCGAAGGAAACGCCCTGCAATTCTAATTTCTTATAGTCATTTGCGGAATGAGAACGGCAAGAAGTACTTTCAGTTGCCCCGCCTCCATTGCAAGCGTTCCACCTTCAATAACTACTTGGACGCCTATTGAGGCCCGACTGTGCATGCCCAGGCAAAGCATGACGGAAGGCGACAAACGCGTGCTGGAGGAAGGGCTTCCAAAAGAGACGCCGTGTCGATCTAATGTCAGTAAATATACACCGTTAAAATGTTTACAAATCGACCGCATGTAAACGAGCGCTCCTAATGCAATTTAGACGGCCCGCAAAAATCGGTTTCTCGATGTTTTGTGTTTCAATTTACTAGAGAGATGTAAACTAGTAATGAAAGTTTACAGTAAAAAAAAATCAAGAAGTAATTACATTTTGTTAAAAAATTCTGTTTTGGGCAATCTACGTTGCCGCTTCGCAGACGATGCAGGCCTAGAGAGAAGTGCTGCCGGCAGATTCCATATGCCGCTTCGAGGGAGCGGCGGCCGATTCGGGTTCTTTTGCGAGATCGTCTGCTATCAACCTGAATTGGCGGGGCTTCCTCGACGCGTCCATCCTCTGCGAAGTGACGACGCCAATTGCACAGAAGATGATTTATTTGTTTGTTTTTTTGTTTGAACGTTGCAAGTTTCTTTCTTGATTCCACCACCTGCTTACACTTCTTTAGCAAATTGCAGTGCGATACGTTGAGAAACCGGGTTTTGGCGTGCCGTCTCAAATGCCTTAGAAGTGTTAGCTTACATTCAGTACAGCCCACCGTGCTAAGTCCAAAGCCCAGCACACGCATGTTCGTTGCTTCGGAAATGAGCAAATCACTCGCCGTTGGCACAAACACTAAAAATGTCACCGATCATTAGCCTTTTTCTGGAATGGTATATAGAAAGAAGTCCTACCAGGACCTGTTCACTCACATTGACTCCCCGCTCCTGCAGCCAAGCGAAAGATAGCACGAAAAGGAAACCGGCGTCGGATATGGCCAGCGATCCCATATAGAGGCTGGATGTGCGGGTTTTCAGGTGCGTGAAGAGGAACGTCACCAGGGACAGGAGGTTTCCGACGAGGCCCAGGTAGATGACCACGGGCATGTAGAAGGTATTGAGCATGTCCAAGAGCCTCAGGGCCATGGAGTCATCGGGGTCTGGTTGCATGGGAGCGCCAGACCGGACGGCGCAGGTCCGGGCGTCGCCATGGTCCGGGAGGACGCTTGTGGTATTGTTGAGCGCCATTGTGTTCATTGCTTCCAATGAGCCGACCACTGTCGACGTGGCCTGAATGTGGCATCTGCGGTGAAGAATGCAAACAAAATTGGAGTGCACTTTCTCCACAACCCAGGCAGCACAGACACGTTGAAAACACCGTCGAAAGAGTGTAGATGACGTCAGGAACCACACGTCGAAAGAACGTCGAAAGTCTGAACGTCAGGTCCCTTCGACGTAATATGGAAAGGCTAATGTCTGGAAAAAAGCGTGGATTTTACGTCGACACAACGTCCCACTTAACGACCTTAGAACGTCGAGTGCACGTCTGAATTGGACGGGAAGTCAAGTGATAACGTTATATCAAAATTGACACAATGTCCAATTTAACGACCATAAAACGTCGAGTATACGTCTGACTTCTAAACTGAACGAAATGTCAATTGAGAACGTCATATTAACGCCATAACGTCCCATTTAACGACATAAATTGTTGAGCGCACGCCTCTGATAACGTTATGTCAACGTTGAAATAACGACCCATTTAACGACCATAAAACGTCGAGCGCACGTCGAGCCTGAACGGGCTGTCATTTGATGACGATCTCGACCTGGGTCATCGTGGAACAATTGATTCAACCAGATCTGGCTTCGTTGCTCGAAGGTATGTTCGCGAAAGCATGTATATTTGGACGGAATAGACCATTTGCTAAATCCCCCAAGCGCCCCGGCCCGCTTTCCAGGAATCATGGGAACAGTGTTCCTTCAGCTCCCTAGTGATCGGTAATTTCAGCCACTTCGATGGTTACGCAGTTTTGGATGTAAATCGGAGTCACCCTAAAGACCTGTCATATCACTTTTAAGATTTCTCGTCAATGAGAGCGCTTTTGAATCTGTGCAAACTGTCCACCCTTCAACCTGGCTCAGCTGCAGAAATCTCTTACATTATTATCATTCTCTTACAGCTTCAAATACGCTGATATTAAGTTAGAAACGCTAAAAATGCTATAAACAGTCCCGCTGACTCCGAGCTAAATCCTGGTTTTTGTTGAGTATTCTCGGCTCTTTAAGCAATTCCTGCTAAAACAACAATCACGAGAATGATAATATTGTAAGAGATTTTTGCAGCTCAGCCTGGTTGAAAGGTGGATTGCATGCACAGTATCAAAAATGAAGACATTGACGAGAAATTTTAAAAGTGGTATGACAGCACGTTGGGCTCTATTAAGGCGCTTGTTCAGGGTGATCAAGGTGTTCGCTCAGACATTGTTGGGACGTCTCGCGCTCAACGTTCAAAGAACCTCCCGAAACAAAACGTAGAACTGACGTCGAATAATGTCGATGACGTCAAGATGTTGCCCAGGACAGTGTTGGTACGTCTCATGCACCACGTTCAAAGAACTTCGCGGAGTAAACGTAGAAATGACGTCTATTAATGCCAATGACGTCAGGGTGTTGCTCAGACATTGTTGGGACGTCTCGCCATTAACGTTCAAAGAACCTCCCGAGAAAACGTAGAACTGACGTCGAATAATGTCGATGACGTCAAGGTGTTGCTCAGGACATTGTTGCGACGTCTCGTGCTCGACGTTCAAATAACTTCCCGGAGAAAACGTAGAACTGACGTCGATTAATGTCGAAGACATCAAGGTGTTGTTCAGGACATTGTTATGACGTCTCATAATCGACGTTCAAAGAACTTCTCATACAAGACGTCCAACATACGTCAATTACTGTTGAAGACGTCGAGGTGAAGCTTATGACGTTGTCACTACGTCGCGTGTTTGACGTTGTCGGAACCTTTTATGTGGACGTAACAATGCAGTCGTTAAAAAGTTTGCTAAGGACTTCGACGTCGCCCAACGTCTCGGACCTTATTTCGATGTCCTCTCGACGTCTTGTGCTGCCTGGGAAGTTGTAACTTTATTGCGCTACTACGCTTCTCACGCGCTAAAACTATTTCTGAAAATGACTGATTTAGTGGTTTTCGATAATGCTCAGCAAGTTTCTAATAGGAACCATATGTCTATTTTCACTAATTAAAAATAATTAAGGAACTTTAATTAATTAGTCGACTTATCGCAAAGATTAGCCACCCACGTAATGTCCTCCTGGGCTTATAACCCACTCGCACAAACCGCATTAGTGTAGCTGTCATGGCTTTTTTTAAAACAACTCTGTAAATAATAAAAATAAACATCCTGTATATCACAACACCTATACGCGAAATCCGTTTCCCCGCTAGATATAGCGAAAAAATTGACGTCACGTGATTTACACACCAATTGGGTTTCCACACTAAATTTGATGGGAAAGTGGCATCACGTGACGAAAGGTGACGTCACTTGACCTATACACCATGGGAGACTCGACGGCACCTTACCTCAGTTTCAACTATGAAACTGAGGTATCAAATTTGATGGGAAAGTGGCATCACGTGACGAAAGGTGACGTCACTTGACCTATACACCATGGGAGAATCGACGGCACGTTACCTCAGTTTCAACTATGAAACTGAGGTATTAAATTTGATGGGAAAGTAGCATCACATGACGAAAGGTGACGTCACTTGACCTATACACCATGGGAGAATCGACGGCACGTTACCTCAGTTTCAACTATGAAACTGAGGTATTAAATTTGATGGGAAAGTGGCATCACATGACGAAAGGTGACGTCACTTGACCTATACACCATGGGAGAATCGACGGCACGTTACCTCAGTTTCAACTATGAAACTGAGGTATTAAATTTGATGGGAAAGTGGTATCACGTGACGAAAGGTGACGTCACTTGATATACACCATGGGAGAATCGACGGCACGTTACCTCAGTTTCAACTATGAAACTGAGGTATTAAATTTGATGGGAAAGTGGCATCACATGACGAAAGGTGACGTCACTTGACCTATACACCATGGGAGAATCGACGGCACGTTAACGGAGTTTCAACTATGATGGCGACGTCAACCAATTTTCACACTACACGCCAATATCGGTCCTAAGCTGTATAAGCACTCTTTTTGAAAAACTTGTAGCCACAAGGGTAATTGCCTTTTTGACTAAATATGATATTTTATCTGATAACCAACTTGGTTTTCGAAAAGGCAAATCGACGGACACAGCAGTTTTAACAATTAGTCAATTCATTAACAATGCACTAAACGGCAATAAAATTGCAGCCGGCCTATTCTTAGACATAAAAAAAGCTTTTGCTACTGTAGATCATGGCATACGTATAGAAAAATTACGAAGATATGGCTTTCGAGGCTTTTCACTTGACTTTTTTAAGACTTATTTATCGTCTCGATCTCAAGTCGTTGGTATAAAGAAGCATTTCTCAACTAGTGAATTTGTGTTGACAGGAGTCCCGCAAGGTTCAGTGCTAGGACCAATCCTTTTCTCTATTTACATAAATGATCTAGCTAATGTTACGACCAAACTGCAAACGATAATGTATGCAGATGATACTGCAATATTAGTCTCTGGAAACTCGCTAGAATTAATTCAGTCTGAAATGACACACGAACTTGAGCAAATAGAGAGATGGGTCCTAGACAATAAATTAGCTCTTAATTTACAAAAGACAAAATACATTGTGTTCTCGTCGCCCTCTAAGAATATTTCAGCTGGGGTGAGTAATATTAAAATAGGAAATATACATATTCAAAGGGTTGAAAGTATTAAATATCTCGGAGTGATACTTGACTCGTGCTTTAATTGGAAGCTGCATATAGACGAATTGTGTAAAAAACTAGGATATTCTATATACACGCTAGTCAAAACACGTCAATACTTTGACAGTAAAACGCTCAAGCTGGTATACTTTAGCATCTTTCACACTCACCTCCAATACTGTGTGGAATCCTGGGGATTCATCTATCAAAGCTACATACAACCAGTTATGACACTTCAAAAGCGAGCTATCAGAATATTAGCCAACGCAAAATATAGTACTCATTCCGCTCCACTATTTCAAAGCCAACTGATACTTACATTTCACCTGGTACGAGATTACAGAGCTGTGGTTATGATGCGTCCTATATCAACAAATACACCACTTCCATCAAGCATTTTCTCACAATCGGAAAGAGTCACTAGAAATGTTTTCGCGAACAATTTTAACATTCCATTGTCTCGTAATGTGTATGGTCAAAGAATGATACAGTATACTGGAACAAAAATGTGGAATTCCTTATGCATCCCAATGAAAGAAAGCAAAACGTTCAAAAGTACAGTTAAAACATTTTATTTGGAAACAATGTTTCACTGACTAATATATGCGTACGGCACCTGCATGGGTGCCAGGTAACCGCCGCAATACTTATTTTTGTACATTTGGAATAGAGCCAAGACTGGCCAAATAGGCTACGGATCCAGATGGTTTATGCAGTGTGATCTGTGATTACTTTGAATTTTGAATAAAAATTGAATTGAATTGAACTAAGTAGCCCCGCTAAACTTAGCTGAAAACTTCACGTGGCCAAAACAGAAATTCAGTTTCCCCACTAAATTTAGCAAGAAACTGATGTCACGTGACGTATGCACCAATTCAGTTACCCGCTAATTTTAGCAGGAAAATTCACAACCTGTGATTAATTAATTTAGTGGGGAAACTGGATTGGTGTCTAGGTACCAATATGGGAAGTTTACCGCTATATTTAGCGGGAGAAATTGACGTCATGTGACCTATCCTGTGTGCTGTGATCTGACCATACTTTATGGCCACATTGAGCGAGTTGAGAAAGACGAGGAAGTGTTCGTGCTTCCACGGGCCAGGGACATCTATCTGATACTAGCTGGACTGGAGCGGTGCCAGGATCAGCTATACTTTTGTAAATAGGAGTGATGACATAAAACATGGTGACCGGAATTGAAGAACCCAGTCTAGCGCAGAGAATGTTAAGCATTGACTGAAGCCAGCCCACAACCTTCAGCTTCGATGACATCTTTTACGGTTCAGCCACCGGAATCCTTCTGCTTTCCGTCTCCAAATAAAAAACCCAAGAGGAAGAAACGCATCGATCGTTTCCGAGGTGCGTAGGGACTCTGTGCGAAGCCTGATGCGCACCAAATTAATGCGCTTCTTTATGTTATGGGGGATCAGACAAGGACGTTCTCAACATTTTCGAGCTGTTCGCGGCGAATTACATTAAGTTTGACATCGCACTGCAAAAGTGTGATAGCTACCTCATCCGAAGGGGGAGAATAATTTTCGAATGGGTGCGTTGCAACATAACAAGCCAGAAAAACGGCGAGTCAATCGAAGAGTTCGCAAAGACACTTCATGCTCTGTCAAAATATTGCGACTATGGCAACCTGCAACAGCAACTGATGAGAGACCGCTTCGTCATCGGCATTCAGGACTCAAAACGCTCAGCAAAGCTGCAGTTTAACGCCGGCCTAACGCTTCAGACAGCACTGGAAACAAGCAGACAAGTAGAAAGCGTATGTAAGCAACAGGCGGAATCAAGCCAGGATCGAAACTCTAACCCCCACAAGAGTTCGTCACCGGACAAAGCAAGATATTCGACTCCAACCAGACGCGAGGGCCTGGATTATAGAAGGTGCAACGAAAATTTCCCGTGACAGCAACGTAGGCTGAACGTTCCGTTAGACAACACCATGCGAATGGTGTGGGAGAGACCCGCATCCGCTCACTGCATCTCTAGTCCGATTCAAAGCATGCACAAACTGTCACGAGAGAAAACAGTTTTCCGAGGTTTCGGCAGATTTCCCTAAGGGACGACAGCAAGAAATTCACCTCATTCATTACGCCTTTCGGAAGACTTTGCTTCAAGAGTCTCCCATTAGGAATCTCGTCTGCTCCTGAACACTTTCAAAACCAACTGTTAAACATCCTCGAATCAGACAGCGACGGCGTCTGCCTTATTGACTATGTTCTAATCTGGGGTTCGCGCTAGAAATAACACGACAAAACATTGCGAAACGTACTTCAGAGCATTCGCAGTTCAGGGGTGGCACTGAACAAGGAAAAGTGTTTGTTCGGGACACAACTGACTTTCCAAAGCCACGCACTCGTGCCCGTGCTTCTGTCTGCGCAGGACCGGAAATACCTGATTTATTACGAGCGATGCCAAAAAAAAATATATACAACTCTTCAGATTCCACGCTAAATTTAGCGGCAAGATATATGTCACGTGACACACCAATTACCTATAATGCATTTCACGCATAATAAGACTTCAAATGTAAAGGCCATTTTTTTCATGCAAAGTCACAGAAGCAGGCAGGTGGGGGAAACCAAACCGTGTAACTTGTGAGGTAAACGTTTATCTACGGAAGTAACTAAATATCTTTACTCGTTACTCGCTCGAACCTTAAAGCACGTTAGTCGTTCCTCCTCTCAAATAGTAAATAAGTCGTTACTTCGTTACCGTAAAAACGTAACTAGAGAGAATGAGCGCAAAACAAGTAACGCGTGACGTACAAGTCTAGGTGATGCGAACCATATCTGTTTGTTTTCGGCTTGTGCTGTACAAACGCGATTAAGCCGGAAAATTTATTAGATAATTTACGGGGTTGCAATGAGAGCAGAAGGTATTCTGTCAGTGTTGTGGGTTATGTGGTACCTAAAGGACGATAAAAATGCCTCGTTTCCGAACAGTCACAACTCTTTTTCTCGCCTCCTGTCGTAGCTGCAAAACGCTCGCGTGCTTCAGGTAGTTTCGAACGCGCAAAACTTTGCAGTTTGAATGCATCGAGATTTTGGCTTCACGGGGTTTTTCATGCAGTGTTGGAGTCCGTATGTATTGAGGCAGAATATGGTTTCAAGCAAAGCAGTGTCACGCTTCACTGTGACAAAAACGCGTCACACGCGGGCGAATGCAACGTAAAACATGCATAGCCCACAGGAGGCAATGCATGAGCATTCAAATCTACTTAGCAGTGTTGGAAGTGATGCGCTATTTGCGCCAGATTGTGCCAAATTGCACCATGTACACCAATCGGCTACATATCGCGCCGAAAGGCCATTTTTGCTCAAATTTGAGCCTCGCCTGCGCTAGGATGAGCTTAAACAAAGTAAGAAAGTAATTTAACATTTTTCGACCCTTATGGTTAAAAAGTAGAGGAGCAGTAAAATGGTCAAATTATGTATATTACGCTGTCTCTACTCACCGCAGCTAAAATTCGCTCGTCTAGGTCGCTGGCCACGTGATCGTCTCAACTTCCAGACGATCATGTAGGCGATGTTACGAAGCTCAAATTTTCGGGAAACAAAAAAACTAAAATGGTTACATGATAGTTGCTGTGATGAGACAGAAACATGGTCCTATACTCTTAATAAGAGCACTTGGTTTTAATCCGAGCCACATGCTTCAAGTTGTGGGACTATCGCCGCTCGCATCAACCTTCACCACCACTCACTGGAGCGTGTGCGTCTATCTTCACCGCTTCGCACCGCTGCGTTCGGAGAAGTGGCTTGCGCGGGGGAGCACCCTTGATTAGCGCGTTAGACTCGGAAATTAGACTCAGTACTGTTACAGGTCGACGTTTTTTTTTTTCATTTTAGGTCCTCTAATTTTAATGAGCGGTGCCGAAAAAGGTAAACAAAGTAAACAAACACACAAAAAAACGACCTATTATGGAATGAGTAGTTAGATAGTTGCCGCGCAGCATTCGAGAAAATCGGCCCCGAACTCTGACACAACTCTGGCCCCATTGTCGCTAACTCTTGGAGAATAAGGAATGTCACTTCTAAAGCTCAGTTCTAAACTTTGTAATTTTTGGGGGGGGGGGGGGGGGTCGCATTATATATTTTTGCATTGGATTGGATTTTTGTGGCACAAAAGTGTGCGTCTAAGAGGCCGGTACAGAAACTATTGGCGAAAAGTATTTTATTTATTTAGAAATACTGTGAATCATTCAACATCCAAACAGGTTTGGGGATACATACATAAGACACACAGAGACATCACTTGTACAGATATTTTTCATCAGGGTAAAAGTTGCATCACAATGACCGTTCAAATGTATACAACAAGAGCAGGGGATCAATCGATCTCGCCAGGCGCACATGGTGGTAGCAGCACGCATTTAATGTGGTGAAGTGAGCCTCCCCACAAACGACTTGAAAGATGCACTGTTAATTATGCAGTAACTTGGTCTGCAGGGTCGAATTCCTCAATTTTCTTCTCAGAAATCCCACTTTGCGAAAGGCATTACCACAAACATTTAATATGTGGGTGTCCTACCTGAAGTTATGTGCAATCGGAGGCCCTAAGTACTTAACGTCGTTGAAACTCCCACGGTCGTCATTGTTTATTGTGTGGGTGAAATCTAGACTCATTCTCTTGTTGCTAACAGTGACGGCAAATGTCTTTACGCAGCTTATTTGCATCTCCCATTTCTCACACCAACGATGTATATTCTGCGAAGATGAGTTAAGAATTTTCTGACTTTCTGTCCCGATTACCGTGGTATAAACAACGCATTCGTCTGTAAAGAGCCTCACGTTCACGGATAGATCCACGTACAGTGCCACATCATTAATATAAACCAAGAAAAGTAAAGGACCCATAACTGATTCCGGTGGCACCCCTGAGTACACGTCTAAAATGCCAGAACAAGCGCCACTGAAGGCAACAAACTGCTTGCGCTGCGATGGGAAACTGGCTGTCCACGAAAGAGGGGTGCCACCAATGTCAATCGCTTGCAGCTTTGCTAGCAAATTCAGGTGAGACACACGATCGAATGCCTTCGATAAGTGAATAAAACATGTATCTATGTGTTGTCTGGCGTTGATTACAGGAGCGAAATCAATATCTAGTTCTGGGAGTTGAGTCATTGTTAACTCAACTCGCAGAGAACAAAGCTTTTTGTAGCAGATGATAAGATGAAAGTGTGAACATGAGGTGTGTAAGTGTAAAATGTATGTGCATCAGAGACCTACAAAAGAAACACAGTCGGTGCAGAAGGCCGATCTCTTCGAAGAATTTAAAAACACAAGTATGGAATATGAGGTTCGTCGCCAAGTAAAATTATGAGTTGAGATGGGGTATGCTACATGTAAAGCTGAGAAAAATGGTTACGGCGTTTTAGGTCATACGACTTACATTCAAGTAAAATATAATGTATGATTAGATAGCTATGTCTATGCTCACACTCCTGGGCATCTTCGCCACACCTAAGATGTCCGTGCATTCATTGAGTATGGCTAATCCTTAGACGGCAGAGAACCGCCTCGTAGAAACGATCGCGATGCCGGATACTCTCCCATTCCTTCTGTGAGTGCTTCACAGCATGTACCTTGTTATTTACTTTGCGATCCTATTCATGCTGCCGTTTATGCATTGTAAAACGTTTAACCGTCTTGCGATAAGCTTTTTGGGGGATTTCTTTTTATGTCCACAAAGTGTTTAACTGCAGAGCGAGCAGACTGATCTGCCCCCCCCCCCCCCCCCTGTTACCTGGAATGCCAACGTGACTTGGTGCATAGCAGAAAATAATTTCATACCCGATTTTGATGCCTGAAATTATCTTATCTTGCAGCTGAGCAACCAAAGGGGTTGCGGCTAAATTCAGTGAAACAATGTCTTTTAATGCATTTAAAGAGTCTGTGTACACTACAGAGCGACCAAGCGTTTTCTTAAGTGCATATATCACAGCAAGTGATGAACCATGCAACTCTGCCGTTAAGATTGTGGCAGAAGGGTTTAGGTTTTTTACATGGCAAACAGATGGTACAACCATTACATAACCGACAAGATTATCAGTTTTAGTGCCCCCTGTGTAAATGTTGAAGTGGTACTGGAACTGTCTTTGTATTTCAGAAAAGCCTTGCCTCAGCACTTCATTCGGGGTATCTTCTTTCTGTGTTTTGCCAAAGTGAAGTTACAATGAGCGAGGGAATAATCTCAAGGAGCTGCAGAGCTTATGTACTTTGTCACAGGGGATTTGGGGTCAGGGTTAAAGCACTCTGCTGACTTAGTGTGCCTCAAAGCAAAGGGAGGGACAATAATTGGCTTATTTTTAAAGGTCCTTTAAACTTTGTTTTTTTTTCAACCGATGCAAGAGCTGGATGGAGAGGAACTGATCTTACTCGAAGCGAATTCATAAACGCCAAAGCGAAACGTATTTTTTCTAGAAAATATCTATTAGCCTCCGCATAGAGGCTGGCGATCGGAGAGGTGCGGAAAGCACCGGTGGCTAGACACAGCCCCTGATTATGAATGGCGTCCAACATCTTCAAGGCTGAAGCTTTTGCTGCCAAGATTCCAACCTCAATCCTGCCAAGATTTCAACCTCAGTGCAATCTATCAGATCAGCTTCAAAGATAACTCCTCGAACACTATTCAGCGTCTGATGGGGGCTGACGTTTATTTGATGTAAACCCAGACACGAGTTTTAGAAGCGTTATGCTTTGAACTTCTGTTTCGACCTCGACAAGAAGATTGCCAGAACGTTGTTTCGTCTTAAAAGCTTTGCCATTAGATCTATTGCAAAATTATCCAAGCATCAAGGAGAGTGCAGGGATTGGTGTTCAACGCGCCGCACGTGCTGGTCTCAGCAGTAGAAACTGTCCGTGGATTTTTCGTGAGCAGTGACTAAAAACTGAACGCTCGCACCACCGCACGCGCCGCAGGCGCACGCCTTCCAAGCATAAAAGATTCGAAGTAAATACCCAAAATAAAGCGTTGACGAACGCGCGTGCAAGATGCCATTTGTTTGAGGTATTTGCTTTACAAAAGTTACTACTGCTGACGCCAGCACGTGCGGCGCGTGGAACACCAATCTCTGCAGTCTCCTTGATGCTTGGGTAATATCGCATTAGGTCTATTACGGCATCAAGGCATTTTGTAACTAGGAATGGCGAGAGCTTAGCCACACTCTTAAAAAATGGTGCGTAAAGGGACCAGCCGCCATCGCTCCTCCCCACAGGCCTTGCGCCTTCTATTCAGAGGTGGTAAAGCGAGCAGTTAGTCCCTCGGATATTTATACTCTGCTTCGTACTTAGCGTGCATCGCTACCAAAGCTGATGGCGCGAGCATGAGGCTCGATTTCCTTGACCATTTGCACGTGTTCTCGAGCAAACGAAAATATAGATGATGCCACGCGCCCGTGCCAGTAGCTTTGACAGTGTTGCATATTAAGTATGAAACGGAGTATAGTTGCTCCCACTGAAGTTGCTCCCTTAATTAATTTTTCGTCCACTCATCAACTATGGCTGCGACAAGCCGTCGATGAAGTGGATGAAGAATCACTCAAGTAGCTATTATGGAAAGAAGCCATGACATAACAAGATTTTGATCCCGGGATTTAGAAATTATGACTACTCGGGCATATTTAGTGAATGTCTCCGTCCGCAAAAAAACTTGAAAACAGATTCCGAGCGCCGAGGAGGCGCCGGTAACGAGGCCAGTGCCCGGTTACTGCCATAGACCCAATGGAGTCGATTTTTGGGTAAAGTGGACGCTCAGCAGCGCTTCCGTGGTCGGAGGCGCTCATTACTGCAACGCATCGGCCACTCATTGCTCTGCCAATAGACTGCGAAACTTGAAAAATTATACAACAACCATGTTCACAAAATGGAGCGCTAACGTTTTAATTATGAATTTTGACGTCGTCGAGCTTCGTTGGGTGGATTCCTAGCCGTCTGTGATGACGAAGCCTCTCAACATTCAACATAGCGCAAGCCCTCCGCCGTGCCCTGCCGCTGCTCCCTACCGTGGTGCCGACGCTCCCGCGCGAAAGGTTTCGTTTGAAAAATCACGGTTCACGCGTGCAATGCCACTTGCTATGGCAAAGAATTGCAAGTTCTGCTTGCCTACATTGTGTCCAGATTTTGACAGTTCATTACTTGTCGGTCGGTGTCTTCCAGGGAATCGGAATAGATGCAGCATTTTTCGCACTCGTTGACGCATTTATTCAGTAATTTGCATGTTAAAGAAAAACAATTTACACTGCCACTTTCAACAAGCGTTGCTATGTGGAAAAAGTCAATTAATATTGCGCGCAGTATCTACGTTAGCAAGAGGGGCTACAGAGAAGCAACAATGTGCGACACTGTTAGCGCGAACCCGACATGGCAATTGTTCACTTTAAAGGCTATCGGCGGGCCCCAAATATTACTGCTATAGTTCGCCAAGTGACTGTTTAAAGTTTCGTAGACTCAGCAGATGCAACTATGGCGCGAGAATATCTGCCTTCGCCATTTAAAAACACAGTACTGTCATGCCTCGCTAACATGATCGATCGTTTTGGTCTCCCCACTATATAGGCCATATTTTCGGGAACTGATATGCCCACATACAATTCTAACTCCTTACGTTAAATACAAAAATCTTGAATATGGACTATGGACAGCGAGTTTAAGAACGAAAAGGGTAAATGCATGTTTTATCTTTTTTCTTGTGGTCTTTGTCAAGACGTACCAAAAACGCAGAAAAGAAAGAAAAAAAAATATTAGTGAGACAAAAAAGATTGGTGAGCTCTTCGGTTGCAGAATTGACCCAGAGCTTCACCACTGTCAGATAAGACCTGGGAGCGGACAATGGTTAAATTCTTTAAGGGTTTCCAGCGTGAATCACTTGCCCTACTTTCCCTATCACAGTTGAAGATTACAAAAAATGAAGAAGATATCACCTTCATTTATTAATATTGGCGATATTGGCATCGATTCATGATTAAAGGCGCGTTCCCACCGGTGATGCGATCTAGTCGCGCGATAACTTTCATCGCGAAAGCGACCATCGCGGGCAAAAAGCGACGCGATTTGAGCAGTCGCTACTCGACCCGACTTTTTTGCTATGCGATCTAGTCGCGGAGCGGCTGAGACAATCAACGGCGTTCGGAGCGAGAGTTTTCGAGAAAACGACTCGCCAACGAAGGCGTTGGACTCGCTCATCGCGCACTCCGGTGTGACCATCTAAATGTTTTGCGATGCGATCTAATCGCATCCCGCGACTGCTTACATTGCCGGTGGGAATCCGCCTTAAGGATGACCAACATTATGGAGAATTGTTTTGGGGTATAAAGACGCTCATATTAAAGGGAAAATACTGTAATAGCAAATATAAATGTTTGTTCTGTGGCATGAAAACACAATATTTGTAGTTTCTGATGTGCGTTACATAAAAACAAACCAATGTTGGACAAAATACCTAAATAAATTATTTAAGTAAAGTTACTAAATACCTGCTTCATAAAGTATTTAAAAAGCTACTTATGTTACTTTTACTGTAAAGTATCTTGAGTAGAGTACAAATACTCAGAAATGTAATTCAATTGCTTTTGAAGATACTAACGCATTGCGTAATTTGTATCGACGTCAGTGTCAACAACAATTATACAACTGCGCAAATCTTGGTTACCAGATAGGTTTTTTAACACGCAACAATACAAAACGGGAAAAAAAGTATCGTAGGGCTATTTTATGCAGTCCGACTATAAGGAGAAAAATATTGTCATGAATGGCAAATCATGAGGCGGCGAATAACTGAACAAACTAAAAGGTTAATGGGGCGAGCTTGTGCCCAAATCAAAATAGACAAGGGCTAGCGTCGCTTGCGTCGATGCCGGCGAAACAGCATGATCGACCGCTGGGGCGAGATGGGCTCCGGACCGCCACTCGGAGCACCTTTTGTACACGCGTGTGTTTCTAGAACATTCGGCGTAGAAAGTTCGGCGCGTAGAACATTCGTAAATCGATTAGACGACAAGGTTCTCGAACGTACGAGAATTTCAAGTTGAAAGAATAAATAAAAGAGAAGTCCGCTTCCTGGTATCGAACCCGGAGCCTCCGCGCGAGAGCAAAGCGCGGTAACCATTCGGCCACGCGGTTCGCTGGGCAACGCGCGTGGCAATATCACTGATAGATTTTAGAAAACATTTCTGGGACAACTAGAAAAAGGTCGCTTCAGCTATTGGGGAGGAGATCAGACCGTGGCGCCCCAAGCGGTTAACTTTAGAACTAGATCGATGGGGACAATAAATACAATGGCTCAGCGCTAGGCTGACTCAACTGAACGCGGCGTCAGCGTTCGGCTGGAGTTCGTGTTCTCCGGTGAGGGGGAGGAGGGGCTCTTTTGTTACCACTACGGCCTGCATGAACAATGCAGCATGGACGATGCCCAGCTTAGCACAAAAGCCCAAGTGGGTCAAGCTCGCATCCTCTGACGACCGCTTTCGGGAGAGATCCGCAATTAACGTCACTTCACTAATTGTTGGTATTTTTTCATTACACTGTGCCCGCGCTCTATTAAAAAAGATGACATTAACATGCCCGCAAGGCCTGTGGTCATGTGCACAGGCCTTGTGTTGGGTAAACACTGAGGTGTAGGGGGAACAAACGAGTCATAGCGCTTCGCCAATAGTGACATCGCTAAATGTCACGTCCTGAGGCGCACCTTAGACGCATCGTTTAACTACAATCCATATTCCATATATGGGGAGTTCACTATACACCAACTCATGTTTAGAAACAAACCGGAGCGCCCCTAGTGGACGCCACCGGCGCCGCGCATGCGCGATGGAGTGTGGGCAAGAAGCTCGCCGTCGCCCATAAACAAACCATTGGAAGGCGGTGTCGGCGTCGCTGTGAGTCCCCTTGCCCTTTTTCGCGTTCGAATTGTTGATTCTAAGTCTTCCTGGCAATATCTGACGACTTAAGCGGCCTCAGCGAAATTACCGAGGCACGTTACACCGTAATGCTTCGCGTGTATATTGTGACACGCGGTGATTCCTTCCGCGTAGACGCCGCAAATTGTACGCTAAAGTCTGATTCGCAAGATGAGATTTCGCTCGCAATTTTCAGTCGCGACGTCGCTCGGGCTGCAAAAGCGTGAACCGTAGCTGAGATGGTCGACGTCGCTGCTGAAAATCGCAAGCAGAATCGGACCGAGTGAATCAGGCATAGCACGTCGGTGATGGCCACTGGTAACAGAGATCAACATCTTGTATCTACTGTTTACATCGAGCCTGCTTACCAACCTTTAAACTTAAGTCTTTTGAGGACTGCACTTACTTCTTATGACTGGTACCGGGCCAACATTTGGTCTACCGGCCGGTGTCGTTTAAAAGAGCAAACGACAAGGAGAAACGTTTGAAAGAGCAGACGACAACTCGGACGATCAGGCGGACGTTTGAACTTGCAGACGCACTGAATCTAGTCCGCAGGTGGTGCGTACAACTTGACGGTTTTTGGGCGTTCATGCTGGAACAAAACAAATCAATCTGATGACCACAAGTATCCGTGAATTCAACCCAAAGTGCTTCCCGCCCAAGCAATCGTGGTCCGACGGCCTCTGGTTTTCCTTTTCACGGCACATATCCATGTTCTCGGACGAACCGAGCACATGAAAACTGACCTTCAAACCTTCCTTGACACTTTTGGTACAGCCCCCTGTTGTGGTGTTTTGACGAGAAGGCAGGTTTTTGTCTGGTTCCTTTCAAAACAACGCAGGAATACACGTCTCACATGGGAACTTCTGGTCCCAGCCCCAGACCGGAAGTGCGCCCAACGCGCCACCACCTCGCTGTGACGTAACAGAGATGAGTTCATGTATAAACAAACATGGGACACGGATATGAGTGAATGGATAACAAAGAGAACCCGCATAATAGCCACGGCAGTGGTCGCAGTCGCACCTTCTTAAGTAGGTGGCGTCCAGAAAAGCACTCGAGGTTGGGGGACACTTTGTTGGCATTCTGAGAGGTCATCCAGCTCGTAGTTTGTTTCCTGTACTGTTCTCGGCTTATCAATGTTCGCTTACAGACAGTGTTCGCGAGAGCAATAAGCGCCGGACTAACAACACAAAAAGAAAACCTCGACGTGTTGCTTTAGCAGAGTCAAATATACAAAAAGCAAAACAAAAATGTCTACTTTTTTGTGTGTGTCGACTTCTCATTTTCTTCTATTTGTTATTTTCTTGACACTCAAGTCTGCATTGTTGTTGTATTAGGTCATTTCCCGGTCTGCATTGCGCCTCAGGGTGGCAGCTTTACTTCCGTAAAATCACACCTTTTGTTTAAGGATTTTTTGGGGGGAAACTCTATGGAAACAAAACGCGCCTTTGGGAAGGCGGGCGGAGAACATTCATTGTAAGAACTTTGGGCTGAAATATAAATCACAATCGGCAAAAAAGCGATGTTTTCACGAGCTCAGTCAAAGTCACCGTAGCTAATCGGAGCTAGCAACAGGATTTGGTGCCTCGAAAGAATGCTCACGTTTGCTCGTGCCACGCCCACGCCACTTCATACCGAAAAACTCGAAAAAATGGCGGAACTTCAAAAATGTATTTAAGATAATGAGTACAAGATACTCGGAATTGTAATTAAAATAGAGTATCAAATACTCTCGATCAAAGGTATTTGCAAGATAGCAAGTTACTTCAAAAATATTTAGGATACAGTATCTTGAGTAGAGTATTTCAGATTGGCAGCTAAAGTCTGAAGCAAACCCAGTGTGAAGTTAATGTGCAGCCCTGTCGGAGATGGGCCTAAAAAATATAGAATATTGAATAAGAAATCTCAAATACCAACTTGAATGTATATTATGATAAAACGTCAACCTTTGTAATAAGACAATAAAGCAAATTTTAGTAGATCAGATATAGTCCAGCAAAACTTGACATCTCAAAGAGTGAAACTTTCCGAGTAGTTTAAATTCTAGCTGCCAAAGACCCTGTATCACTGGTTCAAAGCAATCAGTGATACAAAAAAAAACTGCCTAAATGTTATTGTTTACCAGCAGGCTAACAACATGTCTGAACAAAGTGGATGCTCAGACGAGTCTTTGTTAGTCTAAGATCTTGCTCCATAAAAATCATGCAAGAAGAAACCTGCTGCCGCAGTGAACAACATTGTCTCTCGAGGGTCTCGAGAAACTCAGCCGAAAGATTTCATGCCCAGTTGAAAGGTCGTCATTCTGACTCGTTTATGAAAATAAAAATTTAACACAATGCACTGTTATTGCGGCAAACTTATTTTTTTGCTTACTTAGAGACCTGAGCCAAAATCTTTAGAAACATATTGCTTAATACTGCGTAGACCTTGCTGTTTGTAGACCACTTTGGAATTTCTCATTTCTCTTAGCCTCTTGATGAGCTTCCGATACCTCTCGCTTGCGCCGTCATGTTGAACCATGAGTTGAACCAAGTTTTGTTTTGGCGTGGCCGCCAAGATCCTATGATGCCCATGGAATAGACCAGCCACTTTATTGTTCTTTCTCATTTTTGCTGTTTGTGTGTTCTCTATCCTCTCGGGATCTGCACGGGGTAATGTAAGAAATCATTAGTTTGTCTCGTCGCCACACCTACGCTTGCAGAAGAGAAACAGGGCTACGAAACATTACATAGTGCTGCTCCTAAGCTTGAGACTATCCTTCTGTTTTTTATCATCCTTTTTGCCCGAGCCATTCTTGTTTTACATTACAGTTGACCGTAGATTACAATGCACAGATCACAATGGGAGAACCTAGCACACTGATGGTTGCATATTCAGCTTGATAGGTTGGCCAGCAATCTAGTGCATTTCACAAAACAAGTGACCACGGACGCTACCTTTTGTTTATTGGGGTCCCCTGTCCCTGAGGCTTGCTGGAGGAAACACATAATGCAAATGTTGACACGCAGCTAAAAAAATGCCTGACCTGAGTTTTTGTTGTTGTGGAGGGAGTGCCTTGGTAGGTGTAAAAACGTGCGAAAGAACTACTCATAGAAGGGCGGATAGCACATCACACAATCAAGCTCTGCTGTTTGTATTCTGCCCTTCTATGCCTAAACCTTTCGCGAGTTTAAAAGTGCCCTTCGAAATCAAATTATTTTCCTATCCAACTTTTGATTTATTTCGGAAAGAAATAAAACATGGTAAACTACTGCCAGGGCTGTCAAAGCACCTACACGAGATACCTTAAAAAAAAAACGGCAGATATTTTAAGGTCTGAATTGTTTGAAATATTATACAACAGGCAGATCAATACTTACATATAAACTACGATTTACTTAACGGGGATTTACACTGTTGTGCACGAAATCGTCGAGAGGTACAGGAAGTGAGATATCGCAAATTATAAAATATTTTCTGGACGGCCTTCATCCATAGAACCACGTTCTAAAAACGCTCGCCGAAATGGGTGCATTACAATGAAATCATGGTGGCAGTTTGTGAACTTCAAAAATGAAACGATATACTCAATTACCTAAATAAGTAAATAACCCTCACATGGTGCAATTGGTGGCTGGAAGATAAGCTTAGAAAACGTTTCAATTGGGGTGAAAACTTTCAAACTCACCGTCGTCAGTAGGAATCCGAACGAACAGGTGCTTCTTGTCCCCAACGCTGCTGGTCACCACCTCGCGTATCCGCACGAATAAGGTAGTTCAAAGACACGAAAAACTTTACTCTCGCCCGAAAGTGGGAGGCGCGTTAATTGATGATAGGCGCGTCGACGCTTGACGCACCGAAGGCAAGCGAAAGCGCGAAAGCACCGAGCACCGCAACGGTCCACCAGTTTTGGACCGCACAAAGCACAGGCGCGCATGCGCACAGGCAGCGGCTTCGTTCTAGAAGCGAAGAAAAATAGAAAAAAGACAAAGTTTAGTAAGTGCGATGTTGACACGAGCTTTAAGAAAATACGTTATACTTTTTAGGAATACGTAATTTGTATTTTAGTGAAATATTATGCTGTTCTAGCTAGAGCTCAATGCCGTTTGATTCATTAATGTTTTTAGTTTTTAAGTAATGAGCGCCTCCCCCCACATGAGTGATGCTGTACAGCTTCATGATGGTGCCATCAGTGTTCGCGCCACGCAACTCAGTTTTTGTCCGGAGGTTGACGAGGCTAAATACTCTCCAACGACCGCTTCCGCGCCTAGGAAGTAGTGGGGACGCCTTTTTCGGAGGTCGATATGAGGAAGAGTCATAGTATTTTGAGGCCAGTGTCGTTATGTACGGCTTTCGTCAAAATAAAACTATTTTGTTATTTGACACCTTAACTTCGGGCACTTCGGTGCAAGCTTGGCAAGCTCCGGAGTACGTTTTTTTTTTTGTTTTGTTTTTTCTGCAGGTGTTGTTAGAGGTTAGAGTTAGAGAGAGAGTGAGTTAGCGATCCCTTTTTCTCTACTGCCCCTTCTATCATTTTGCTCCCAGCTCGTTATTCCGTTGTCTTTATGGATTTGACATAGAGCGGCGCAGAGAGGGAACTGCACAGCGCGATGTCCGATAGCGAGGAAGAAACCATGCTACGAAAGTACGTGAACAATCTCGTCCAGTTTGATTAGTCGTGGACGGGATGTCTGGAGAGGGACGATATGCTTGAGCCTATGGAGCATGAGCTCTTAACCATAGGCTCCTCTATCTCTTGAATATTATCAGAGAAATGCTTGTCATGTAAAAAAAGATATTCGACTACAGGTGGAGGGCAGAATAATAATTTGGGGTTGTGTGTATATTTAGACAGCGTGTAGGTGGTCAGCCATTTCAAAGTTACGACGAGTCACACGCTGTAGATATGGAAATTAGCCTGTATGGTAGAACCGCTAGCCTGGGGTCTTTGACGTGCACCACGCAGCAGTGGTACACGACCGCACGCCGGTACGATGCTCATACAGTACGAAACGGGCAGGGGTGGGGATTGAACCCAGGATCCCTGGGTTCTGCAGAGCGAGCTTTCGCTCCACGTGCTCCGAGCTGGTATGAACTACACCACTCGGCCACCGATGCCCCTTGGAGGGCAGACATATTGAACAGGGTTGGTATATGAACTGAAGGTTAGGGCGCAAACGAGCTGGTGGTAGTTGAGACTTCTATGTCTGTTCGTCCTTCCTTTCTGACAATCTCGAAGTGTTTTTACTCTGTTCAAGTTTGGTTTAGTTTGTTCTTTTTAATTTTCAGACGCTGCGAGCATCTTCGCCCACGACTGTAGATTGACATTTCATAACCGGCCACATGAACACAATGAGAAGAGAAGGGAAGAAAACGGCTACGGATATGGAGATGGTGAACGATGTCATGGAGAGGAGCTTTTGGGAAAGGGAGTGCATCATCACGCACCCCACAATCTCCAATATCGCAGATGACTATCCAGCCCTGCGGCTCACAGACCAGGTAATAGGTTGCTTACTACCCTTATAACTCCACCTGTCTTTAACGATGTTGCCCATGTTTCTAGAAGCAGTAGGCACCCTGACAAGACCACCACCACCTCCATTATGGCGCATTTACACTGCTATCGAATGGGATCTTCCTTCGGGAGCTCTCATTAACTAACGGAGACGCAATTTAAAAAAAGTGCCCCAACGCGCAGATTTGCTTTGCAGTCGCAGCACCACTCCTGGCATAAACGCTCTCCACTAGCCCTGTCGTGGTGCAGCCTGGCATTATGAATCAAAACTAACTGTTGGGCTATTTGGCTAGACATTAGTAAAAGTCAAAAGCGCAAACACCAAGAAAAGAAGAGGAAACAGGACAGAGCGCTTACTCCAACTGACTGTTTAATGTCTTCCTCGGGGAATGCATTAAACACTCAGTTGGAGTAAGCGCTCTGTCCTGTCCCCTCTTGTTTTCTTGGTGTTTGCGCTTTTGATTTTTACCTGGCATTATGATGGGTCTTCTTTTTTTTATCCCCCTGACATCAATAATGATTTAGCTACGACTATTAAATCATGATTTTTTTTTCGCGTTTTTTTGTATTTCAAAGAGCAGTTTACAAATAATTTCAAGTAAACTAAAGCCATGAACATAATTTCTATTACAGATTTTTGTAGATTTCTTTTCTTATTACTCGCGTCAAGGCAAAGGAGCGATTTATCGATGTTGCCTCGGAAAACCTGCCGTCTGTTCTCATAATGAACGAGAGAAACCAAACAAAATCTCTTTTAGAACCAAGACCGGGCTGCGAAATCATCGTAAGGCTACATGGTGTAGAAGATATTAAAAAAAAAAGAAGATGCCGTTTAGCAATTGTTGTATTACACTTCTATGTTTCAGCCTATTTGCAGTAAATAAAGCCGCTATTCATCTCTTGCTACTAATTTCTTTCAAGGGCTCAGCTTACGGGTTGGCAGAAACAATGGGTTCTCTGGGATAGTATTTCATTACCTGAACTTGCCCTCATGCGCATGAGTAAGTGCAGAAAGCATGGTTGACAGCTTTATGAACGGCAGCTGGCTGGATCTGAGAGCATACTCAATGTGATAACAAGGTTTACAGTGGCACTGCCCTGCCAACCTGCTGGAATTTTTCAACAGAACAAGCACATTGTTCTTGCCCTGTTCAACAGAGTTACAAGGCAGGCACACTGTCCTTGCCTTGTTGCTCATTTCAGTAGGGATAACTCGAGCTCAATATGCCTTGAACAAAAAACGAAATATTTTTATAGGACTGTTCTTGATTGCCTTTTTATAGCTGCATTATAAGAATGTACTCGTATTTTCGCTATATTTTGGACAACTAGAAAGCCGTGAAAATAATTTTATTTTTTGGGAAGTTGCTCCTTCTGAGCGGGAGTTGGTGCAGCTGAGGTATCTCCTTGAGCAAAGAGCTAGTGCGTGCAGCCTAGTATTAGAACTGTGGTACAGGCAAGTAGCATTAGAAAAGAAGAAACTGAGACGACAATATAATAAAAAAATAAACAATAGTACAAATTATGTGAACACATTACAACAGGAGACTTGCGTTTCGAGCGGAAATGAATCGTTGACATGAGACCAATATGACGCATATAGTTCTTGAGACATAGGTAAAGGGCGTTTTAGCCGTGGGCTTGTGGGCCGCAACCAGCAAGTCGAGGGCCGCGTGTTGGAGACCCCTGCAGTAGACTGTTTCATCGGACATGGGCAAAAAAAGCCATTAGATTACATTTTTACTGTACTAGAAAACTATGTAAGTGTTTCAAATTGTCACTTCTGCTTTTTCAACTGCTCCAAAATGCTGAGACTTGCTTCCGTCTCTTAAGCTGCTCCTAAGGAGTGATAATTTTTGACTATGATTAATGTGAACTGGGCTTTGGAAAATTCGACATGAGGTCATGTTCGTTGGAGGTGAAGGTATGCTGGCCCAGTGCCTTCCAATCTGCACTTTCAGGGTGAAATAGACCTTGACAACTTGGGCATGCCTTTCTGGCTTTACCGTAAGGCATTAAATGCATCCGTGTTAAGAGCCTTGGCATATTCAACAACCCCATCTGGGAGTTTTAGATATTACAGTGCTCCCCAAACTTAATGCCGAACAAAAATGGCCCATTTGTTTTTGTTGTTTGTGCTACTCCTTGGCCAACCACTCAACCACGTGGTGAAGTATGAGTACCCTATCATAACCTAGCCTGGGAAAAGTATTCCAGATGCTGCAATGACCAACTTAGCTTCGATTTGCCAAACAACAATATTCGAGTAACTGGTTTGTGGCGTTAGATTTATGAAGTACGTACAGTACCTGTTTCAGCTAGTATATAATCGGTTACCTGCGTCTGCTGTACAGCAGTGTTGCGGAGTTGCCACTCCGGAGTCGGAATGATTCCGAAATCATTCCGCATTTTCGCGACCTCGGATTGGAATGAGAATGAAATGGCGGCAACGTTGAGGGGAATGGAATGGGAATGAAATTAGATGTATTTTGCTCGGAATGGAATGGAAATAGAATAGGCCCCATTCTTTTTTTTTTTTTAGGGTTCACGGTTAGTTAAATTGAGCCAGTCAGCGAGTCAGTTGCTCAGAAATAAAATGAGCGGGAAACTGCTAGCCCGCGTGGAGCCCTAACAGACTTATACGCAAGAAAATGCAATACCAAAAACAAGCAGAGCAGAGGGGAGAAAGGGGGGGGGGGGGTGGCGCCTTTCACGAACGTGCAAGCGACGGGCCTCACTGGAGTTACACAAGAGCGAAACAAGAAACCAAGCACCAAACAAAAGAAACGTAGGGACCGGCAAAGAAAGAAACCGCCATGCACTGCTTCTCATCGTCTTTCTTGTCTAGCCTTTATATTTTTTTTTTTGAAGGCATGGAGAATGCACGCGCGCACAGACTGAGATCTGGGAGCAAGGCGACTCATAACTCGCAGAGCTCTAATAACTCGTTGACTCGCGCGTCACCGAAAAATATCAGTTAGACATTTTTAACCCTGGAGAGTGGGGACAAGGAGGACAAACACGACACAGATCTTTTGAAGATCTGTGTCGTGTTTGTCCTCTTGTTCCCCCTCTCCAGGGTTAAAAATATCTATATTCAACCAGTTCGCCTGCCCCCTTCCCTTAACTTAAAAAAAAAAAAATGATCAGTTATTGTTTTCTTCTAGTTTGAGGAGCGTTGTTTAGCAGGCGGCCAACCCTGCTACCTTCTATGTTCAGTCCGCGCGCACTCCTTTGAAGTTCGAAATGTGGGTTTGCTTCGGCATTAAAACAAAACGAGATTCACTTCTCTCTTCTCCTCTTGCGCTTTGCTCCGACGCTTTTTTGTATACTGACTTTTTACGTGCAAGTCCGCCTTTTACTTGGTCTTCGTTCCGATGCTTGTTTTCTGTGTTATATGTTTTACATCAAGTGGGTTAGGGTTACAAGCAAGCTAGTGGATTCCCGCTCATTTTCATTGATTTTAGTTTCTGTATACTTCGTTTTACCTTGCAATGGACCTATGCGGACGCTACGAGTCACCCCATGCAATTCAGAACCTTGAGCGGGACTGCACGCACGGCCCGTTGCTGCGCCCCAGGGTCATGCGACACTCAGAAGGCACTGGATTGGTTTCGATGGCTCTTGTGCTGTCTGTTGCGGTTCATTGTAAGGTGAACTAGACTATCGTCACCACTTTTGTTGCGCGACCGAACTGACTAGCCCTGCAGAAAGACAGTCCCGCGACGGACGAGGCGCGACCGTTGCTGTGAAGGCCACTGAGAAGGAGAGCTGGGGGCTAGCTGATTCTGAGACCGCCGTTTTTGCACTATTTTTAATATTTCACAACCTCTAAGCTAAGCTCTAAAAAAAAAGTCATTAAACTTTTTGGGAAACTGCGATCGCGTGCTCAGTTTGAGGTATGTTCGATTGGAATTCGAATTTCGCAAAGCTTACCAAATGTGTTAGTCCTTATGGCATAACCCGGTGCATACAATCCCATTCGCGTTAAAGCCAGGCACTTTCGGTCACCGCGAAACGCCGGCAACTGAGAGCTGGCGAAGTGCAGCTTGAATGATGTTGCAAGTATATACATCGGACGCGCACGCGTAAAAATGTATTGGCTCATGCCCGAATAATGAGCAAGTTGATAAACAAATGACAGGTAGTCAACCGATAACGTCCGTATAATAAGCGAATCAAAATGAACAAACATATATTTGAACCCAGCAAACGTTCTATTGATCACCTGGAAAACACATAAAGAGTTGAATTGAGTATGATAGGAAACATCGAGATTCGTAAAGCAAGCGTGAACTTGTGCGTTTTAAAATAGGTTTCGTGACATGGTCTATTCGGTCTCTCGTGCTGAGCCGTAGAGGTTTGTCAGAAGATGTGTTCTTGCCGCTGAGCATGGAGTCGCTTCCAGCAGACTACTAGCCGTGTTGCTGTGCACGTATTTGTGGAATACAGAAATATAGCTTATTTCTGCGCCACGCACGAACAGGATGTTTTTATGATCTTATGAAACAAACACGGGGCCCTGTATGTCGAAAAAATCAAATGCAAAAAAGTTTGCAAAAAAAAAGAGTAGATCTAAGTTTTGCTGTTTGTTGCGAGCCAAGTGGTCGCGAGATCGATGTCTTAAACAAGCGTCGGCATATCAAGGGGTATTTCTCGATGTTTGCAAAACAATCTAAACAAACACTTTGTGTCATCAGCGCTCCGCTTAGAAAATCTGTGCTTTCTTTATGCATTTCGCTTTTTTTGCAATAGTCTATGCGTTTGATAATGTCAGCTTTATGCTGCTTATGCCGGCAACAGAATGTAGCTGTCAAGTGCCATTTTACACGTTTAGGAATCAGAGCAATGGAATGGAACAATACAGCCATTCCAGGAGTGGGAGTGGGCCCAGTGTCCCCATTCCTAGGAGTTGAAAGGAATTTAATTATCGAAAACTCTGATTCCCCGGAATGGAATTGGAATGGGATGGGCAGAATAGAATGGGGGTGCCCATTCCGAAACACTGCTGTACAGGGTAGCCTTCTATTTTTGTTACAAAGACTTCTACTTTATGATTGGTCTTAGTTTTCAACATCTGCTTCAGACGCGCCCCGAATTGTCTCTTTCGTTGCAGTGTGTCCCGGAATATCAACTGAGCGCTGCAGTGTGCTCTTCGAAAATCCGGACTATGAGGCAGAAGGCCCTTTATAATCTGTGGCTCCTCGTTTTTGCCTGGTATGTGCTTTGACCTTAAGTACTTTCTTAACTATCGTCGCACCTTTGTTTGTTTTGAGATACTTTTATGTGTCAAGCACTCAAAGCTGGGCTTTATGGGTACAAGGCTGCTAATAACCTAAAATCAACACCCCCCCCCCCAAAAAAAAAACAAGAAAAAAGTTTGCATGCTGATAAACAAGAAAGTAACTTTTTGTGCTTGCGTAATGCGTTTAAGGAATACAACATTTAAGCAAGCGTTATTTATACTTTCTTAGCATTTTTGAAAGTCAAAGACACATGCCAGGGTTGTTTTTATTGACGAATATACTAGTCATTTTACTGCCACATATTTTATGACCAGGAGCTTCTCACTATGGTGTTCGATTTTTTATCGGCTTTTTTGATCACGCAAAAAAAAATGAAATTGAAATGAACTGTCTCTTGGTAGGTATGTCTCCAAGAGTTCTTTTCATGAATTGATATATAGGGTGTCTACGATAGATTTGCATGTATGCATGCACGTATAAAGCTCAATTAACGTTTCACCGAATGTGAATTTTTCTTGCGGAAATGTCAAGGCATAGCTCCCTTCACATGGAAAATAAGACCAACAAACAGGCCAGTGTCAACAGCAGTCATGTTTGCATATGACAGCGTTAGCGACGGTCGTAACTCCCGATAGGCACAATGAGCAGACGAAACAGTGCCTTCTGCTTGCTGTGCTTAAAAGAAAATGACGTCACAGTTTACAACCATTGCTAAATCTGTCGTCTGCAAAAATCTCCACCGTTGGCCCCGGCCAGTTGGTCTAATTTTTTACAGAAAGGAGTCGAAATGGCTTACAATTTTAACAGGTGACTTGCAAATTTAGTAAAAGCTAACTTTTAAAGTGCAGGCACCAATCGTTCGGGCTCGTTCCGCAGCACTAAGAACCATTGTAAACACCTATATATGCTAGTCATGTTAAATGTTTGGTAAGTACTTCAGTGCTAAGATGGCAGTATTTTCTTTTCTATACTCTCTTGTTATGTGCAATTGTTTTCATTCCCAGTGTTGTGTAGTTCCAGAATAAATATATTTCCGCAATGAAATTGCTAATGTTTTTCTACAGATTGTGGTGCAAATTGTTTGGTAAAACTGATGTTGGATGTTGAAGCCTGCATCAAAGGTCTACGAGTGTTGTCCGCATAATTCCAGTCTTCACATGCATCATTACGATTTAAATTGAGGAGGACATGATGCTGCTTTTCTGGAAACACAGGCTTCGCTTTTTTTTAAATAAAGGTATGCGACTTTTGAGATGTACTGCAATATTTCAACCTTTTAGCTGTGAACGGGAGTCAACGGTCTGCGGTATTGAATACCTTCCTATTCTTAAAGACACTTTGATCAACTTTTCAGAAGAGATACCTCTTCAAGCAAGTTGCACAATCTGCCTTTTCAGAACAGGAAGCCATTCAATGCCCCAAACATTTCACTCCTATTTAGTGCTGAAGGGTCTGACTACTAGAAAATTCGTCTCCAAAAGTGTCAAAATTCGTCCACAAAGGGACGAAAGTCGCTTCCTCGTTATTATGAAATTCATCTCTAAAAGTGTCAAAATTGATCCTCACAGCAACGAAATTTGCTCCCTCAATACTGAAAAATTTGTCTATAAAAGCATCAAAAATTTATCCACAAAGGAATGAGAGTTTCTCCCTCGCTACTTTAAATATAGTCTCTAAAGGTGTCAATATTTATCCTTATAGGGACCAAAGTTACTTTCCTAATTTCTATAAATTTCACCGTTAAAAGTGTCAATAACTGGTTTTCAAAGGGACGCAAATCACTCCTCCGTCACTATAAATATTGTCACGAATGGACACTTGATGAGCCGACGAAAACTGAATCCAATCTAAACGTTTAATGGGACGAACGTCTGCCCAAAACAAAAAGGACAACGGAAGATAACGATAGAGAGTCGCGGGCGTCGACGGCGGCGTAACAGCAGGATCGAACGCTGGGGCGAGACTGACTGGGGCTCGCATTGTGGAGACCCCAGTGAACCCGCGTTGGCTTCTGGAACCATCGGCATAGAAGGTACGGTGACTAGAACATTCGGACCTCGAACAAGCAACAAGGTTCGTTAATTTACCGGAACATTAAACAGAAAAAAAAGACGCGGAAGTCCCAGGAATCAAACTCTGGGCCTCCGCGCGAAAGTCAAGCGCGGTAACCACATCGGCCACGCACGCGCTCGCACGCCGACGCGCGTGGCAATATCATTCCACTAAGTGCCAAAATATCTCCCAAAGGGGACAAAAACTTAGTCCACAATCAAGATGTATCCTCCCAATAATAGCACTGTTGATCCTCAAAGGCATCAAAGTTACTCCTCCAATTGTGAACATAACGGCGCTCAAAGGACCATGAATAATTCCCTGAAGATCGAGTTAAACTTAGTCCCTGATGCCCTCCTGTAGGGATCAAAAGCACTCATTTTAACGAATCAAAACTTCGACAGAAAGAGATCAATGCATAGGGACTAAAAATAAAGGGAGGGGCTAAACTGGGGTTTTGCCGTTTTGGGGCGATCACTCTAAGTTATATCGAGTTTGTCCCCCAAATGGACGAAGTACTACTCGCTTTTTATAAAGAGTGCGGTGGCTTTTCTTCATCTTGGGCTTGGAGTACAAAGAACCTTGGGAAGTTTGGTAGTTCAAATGCTTTTTCAAAAGGAAGTGCGAAGCCACAAAACGGCAGGAGTGTTCGGAATCTGGCGGACCGCCCACTACCGAACCCAACAACAGGATAGGAAATGCGTCATAACAGGATTGGCTTGGCTGACACAGTTACGCTACCAGTGCTACCAAGAAACTATAACCAAGTGCGGGTCTAGAAAGGGATTATGTCACCACCCAGGGTTAGTCCTTACCGCCAAAGAAGGTGAGATAAGAAGAAAGAGGAGACGAAGAAAGTTAAAGAAAGGAGAGGTGGAGAAAGGCGACTGACTGAATCATCCTGGTCGGGCCAGACCAGGACACCCGTCTACGAGAAACAGAGGCCGAAGTGGTATGTTACCTTGCCCGGGGCACCGAAGGGTTCAAACATACCCTGGGCTCAGCTCAACCACCAGGATCTTCTTTTCCCCGGACACGGGTTAAGCCACGCACACCCAGGCGTGGATGGGCGAACCCACATGGCTGAGGCGTTTGAGGTGACACAACTTACAAAGCACCTCCATGAGGGTATGGCAGCCCACGTGGCTAGTGTCCTTCATGACGCCACTCACCAAGCACCTAACACCTAAGCTGTAAGCGCCCCCTGCGGGGGTCCGAAGTACATTATATTCGATATCTAAGATTTTGTAGGTTCACAAATCTTGTTGGAACAGTGATCCACATATTAGCGGATATGAAAGTCTTTCCGGAATTTCACTAAATGATAGTGAGAAGCTGTATTAACTGTGAGAGTAAAAAATGCAGTGGGGGAGATACTTCGACTTAACTGAAGTATATAGCTATAATTAATTTTTCAATTATACTCTTAATCCCCATTATAATCGAAACCTACTTTGACCTGAGCCTTATTTAAGAAAAAAAGGGAGTTGTATGCGTCACGTGCTTTTTTAAATTTTTACTTTTATTGCAATTACAATAGATATTAAGTTATACACTTCAAGATCCAAGATAAACCCTCAATTATTCTTAAAGTGTGTCTCATTTACTGACGCAATAATTTTAATTTTCGTGTGATGTTTTAACACATGTTAGGATCTGATCCAAAAAGGTAAACCAACATTTTCACGCCTCAAAACCTGCTACAATAAATAAGATACCAAACATGCAACAAAAATTAAATAAAAACAGCTTCTAACACTGACTTAGTCATACTAATTTAAGACATTTAATCGCAACGAGAGAAATTCACTAAGGGACTCAGCGGGTATCCAACCTTGCACCATGCGATCCGCAGTGCGACGTCTTTGCTGTGCACCACAAGGATAATATTTTCCTCTTCTTCATTGCCGCCACAAAAATGAAGTGAAAATGCGCGCAAGCAGCTGAACTAAGTATGCCTGCCATCGACGGTCGCCTGCGGTAGAACTCGACTGTCCGCTGTGACTCTTACTTAGTGGAGCAGGGTTAGTATAAGAGGGCGACCATCGGCGTCAACTCTTACCAAGTTCAGCATACCTAGTCTACAGGTGACCATCCCTACCAAGTCATGCTTAGTCCAGCATACTTAATGTGCAAGCTACCATATGTTTTTCTTCTGCACGTGACAATATCCATCATATTAAGTCCGCAAACGACCGTTGGTGGCAAGTTATGCTTGGTTCAGCATACTTAGTGCACTCTTACAAAATAGGGTGTTGTGGGTACACCCACAGGGGGTGTAAGTGCTGCCACATATACTACACCCATAAAGGTGTACAAGTACACCTCAAGACGAGGTGCATACATTTACCCTTCTTCAGGGTGCATATGTGCACCCTTTTAGACACCTTCAGGATTTGGGGGTGCACAGCTACACCCCATATTGGGGTAGGTCACTACTCCTTTCTTACACCCTCTTTGTCGTTTCCGTGTGCAGGTACACCCCAATTTAAGGTGTACTAGTATTCCCTTCTCTATACCCGTGCAATTTTTTGGGAGTAAAGGTACACCCATCAACAGGGTTTACTATTATACCGTTGTTTACACCCACCCCGCTCATAGGGAACATAGATACCCCTCATTCAATGGTGTACCATTACACCTCTTTGTGCACCCACCTCAAGGAAACTTGTAAAAAATGTACGCGCCCATGTAGTTGCAAAAAGGCAGGTAAACAGACACAAGGGATTGTTTTCAAATCTCCTAGAAGTTTATTAGACAGCCTATTCCGTAAACAAGTACAAACGTGCAAGCAATCCGTGATATGTGAAGATGTACAACGAAGCTGTTACACAACTGAGAAGATTACTGAGCAAACAAGAACCGGGGTGATTCTTAGGTTGTGTCTATTCTCCCAGCAGCCGGCAGAATTATTTACCCAAAATTCTGTCGGCAGTCGCCTCTCATTGATGATACAATGACTTCATCGAACGACGTATCATCGGGGGACAGAACGAGCGGGTTGGTAAGGATAATTAAACTTGAGGAAGAAAACGAGAAGGGACGGACAAAACACAAACTTCCAACTTTCAACTTCAGTTGGAAGTTTGTGTTTTGTCCGTCCCTTCTCGTTTTCTTCCTCAAGTTTAATTAACGTTTCATCGACACGCGATGTTTCATAGACAGCTTAGATTAGCTTGCCTATATTAGCTTCTCTTTTTTTGTAATGAGCCGCCCTACACTATATGCGCGAAGTGACATGTACGGGTGGCACAGGTGGGGCCTCAGACCACGCGCCTCGGAGACACACGCGCAACGGACAGTTCCTTCAGCGTGCATTTCACGTAACGAGTGACGATGAAACGTTTGTGTCGACGAAACGTGTCTACAAAACATGTATCAACGAAAAGTAGTCCATGCAACGCGTTTTCACAAAACGCCAGGAGAATAAGAAAATCATTATTCTACCTGCAGTTATCACCTGATCGTAGACAGCTAATGGCAGGCGACTGCCGATAGAATTCCGGTGAAATTATTCTCCTGGCTGCTAGGAAATAGGCACTGCCTAATTTTAGAGGTAATCCGGAACGGAACGGTCAATTGCTGTAAAGGAGTAGGTAGCAGCGCACTTACGATGAAACTACCGGACTTGAAATATGTAATCCGAGATGTCGACACGGGCTCACTGCAGAACAACCAAACAAACACAAAAACGAGAAGAAAAGGGTCTTCGAGGATTCAACACAATGTGGCAGAAGCAGTAATTTGCCAAACCGAACACTACACGCATCACATGAATTCCTTGGGCTTTTTTGAAGAAATCGCTGGTTGGCGATGTAAGCATAGGACTTTTCAAACACTGGAAGCCTTGGTGCACTCGAATACGTTGTCGCGGACGAAATCTCCGGCATCTCCCGCTGGTCGCAGCACAGCACACAATAAAGTAGGCCCGGAATCAGACATTCCGGGCCGGGAAGGAGCTACCTCGTCATCCGCGAAACCTTTACCACATGATCACGCTCCTGCTATTACCCGCGCCCAGACAGCGGAGTAAAGCGATAAAAAAAAAGCCTCCGGTTCATTGGTCCGGTGACTGCGCAGCTTCTTCCAGGCTTTCAGCTTAGGGAGAGAAAGAAAAGAGAGGAGTATACGAAAATAGCAGCTCCTTCAAGGCCAAAAGGTGCTGTCCTCGCAAAGGCTTATCTTTAGGGTTATCCCAACAATGAACACAACGAGAAGTTTTGTCCCTTATATCCTCTTGAAAATTCGACCCAAAGTTAATAGTGCAGTGGATGCTACCCATGGCCTTGGCCTTCAGGCAGGTGCCGTGCTCTGCCTTATCTCTAGCTTGGAGACTGTAGTCACGTGATCCTACCCGGAGACCCAATTGGCCTAAAACAAGCTTAGCGTCCACTGTACTATCAATACCGAGCGAACAAGACAGCTCCATACTTTCTAAGAAACGTCCCAACTCAAAAAGTGACCCCCAAGGGGGAATCCAAGCTCAAGGTGATCGGGGTGCGTGGCAAGCGTGGCGGTGCACTGATACACCTAGAGGTTTTAAGGGAGAGGAGAATGCTCATTTTCGGTGTACAAGTACACTGGCTGGGCAACGGAGGGTGCATCTTTCAGAAAAAAAGTGTATGTGCGCCTGATACTCCCGACTACACTCTTCTTTGCTTAGAGTGTGTGTAGGGGATCGTCGGCGGTGAATCACTTAGTTCAGCATAGTTTGTCCGCATGCGACATTTTGCGGCGAGTATAACACTTAGTTCAGCATAATAAGCCCGCAGACCACCGCCGGCAACAAGTCATACTTAGTTCAGCACACTTAATCTGTAGGCGACCGTCGGTGGCCAGTTATACTTAGTTCAGGATACATAGTCCGCAGGTGACGGTCCATGGTGAGTCATGCTTAGTCGTGCGTACTTAGCAGGCAATAGTCGGCTTGTGTAATATTTAGTCCAGCATACTTTGTCCGCAGACGACTGCCGGCGGTGAGTCATACTTAGTCTCCAGTATAGTTTGCCCACTGGCGACTTTCGAGGGCGAATCGTACTTAGTACAACATACTTAGTCCGCAGACGATCGTTGGTGGCGTGTCATACGTAGTCTAGCTAAAGCACTGGATGAATTTGAATTTTATAAACAAGTACCACCAAGCTGGTGCATGCTGGGACGCACTTGAATGAAAAATGACGGAGCCTTGCCGCCAATCTAGTTTGTCGCGGCGGCGCGGCACCTATGGGAGCGTGCTCGCAAACGGCGGCGCGTCACCGGCTGCCACAGCAGACTAATAGGAGCGTGCGCGTCTGGATGTGGGATGTGGGATGCGCCATGACCCAAAAATGGCGACGCATCGCCGGTATTCGATAGGAGCCCTCGCTGTAAGATCAAAAGATAGCGACATATGGATAAGTCAGGATATTCAGCGCTTTAAGTCTGGCATACTCAGTCCGCAGCTCACTGCCGGCGCAGGCAGCTGGCTCCCGAATAAAGAAGTTTAGCGAAGAGTCGTAACTTCAAGCAGCAGTCAATAGGTAGCGTAAAGTGCGCGATAAACCTCCTGCTTTTGTGATGACATTATTTACTACATGAGATCCTCACAATCTACAAGCACGAAGAATTCAAGGGAATAAGCGCACCCATTAAGAAAAGAGGAGCCCATTGAAAACTCATCATTGAAGCATGCTTGTGAAACTCTTCTTTCCCAAATAAATTAAATATTTTCTCAACTATTTTGATAATCGCGGAGACTACAAGAGTATGTCGTGTGTGCAGGGCATCTGAAATCACCCCAAGCGTCCCGTAAAGGGGTATTTAAAGATCTCTTTCGAGGAGAAATATGCGGGGCTTCAGCGATCGGCGGAAACCGCGGGACCTTCTCCCCGGCTCCTGCTTTCACATGGGCGCAGGGAGTCGAAAGGAATGTCAGTGTTATCAGACGTATTTAGCAATAGCACTTTAGTCAACAAGGCTCGGTGCGCGCTGACGAGTGTAGAAAAATCAGGGCATTTGTGGAACTGTGGTTCGCGATTATGGCCGCAGCGCTGTTAGATACAGATGACGACGAAGTGATTCCTGCTACAAAAAGACGCCAGAAAAAGGGGAAAATAGGGCAGAAAGATCGTGGAATCTAAAACCAGTTGTATACGAGTAGCTGCTTGAGGACGACAATGATAAATATGGAAGACTCGTTTGTGAAGACGTAAAAGAGACGTTCAGCGAGCCGACAGCCTCCTGGAGCCACAAGTTAGCCGATACCAACGCCGCCACCGGTATCGCGCAGAGAACTATCTGTCAAGTTGGCAGGCACGCGAAGAAAATATCGCCAATATCGCCAATTGCAAAAAGATCTCCCGCCAAGGCGGGGATTGACTCTTATTGCAACCCGAACATAAGCTCCCCCAACTTTTGACGGTGTCTACGCTAACGCCAGAGGCGTGACGTTCACACCACGCGATTGGCATTTCGGGGAGCAAAGGGGGTGATTTAGCGTATCAAATTAAAATGAATGCCTATTGCAAACATGACTTATCCTGTGCTCTCTGTCTTATCAAAATGATCGGGACAACGAAAGATTTTTGTTAATACCTATACAGATGCCGGCTTTTGCGCCGCTACGCCAATCAAAGGCTTCTCACGTAAATATCTGAAAGCAAAACGGAAGTTAGCTTGCGGAGTTCTTTCGACTTCGTTACCAATGTAGGTACGCATAGGTTCTTGTACTTCATTGTAAAATTTTTATGACAGTTGCTTACTTGAGAAGTACGAATAATGAGTACGAATAATGAGTATTCATTTTTAGAGTGCCGTTTAGGGCGGATTAAGTTTAAAAGCAAAAACAAAATTGAAAACTCTAGATTTAATAATTTGTCGCAAAGGTTCGGACACCCGGTTCTCTCTCGATATCGTCGCAAATAAGCTCCAGACTAATATGCAGATTAATGTTTTTGTTTCAGATGAACTGAGCTATCTGATTCGCTACCTAATGCCTGAAGACGATAACAGACTCACAAAATGTCACCACTGATGCTTCGGAAGAAAGGAATCCTGAACAAAATCTTTGTGGAAAAAAATCTCAGCGGACAAAAGATCAATGAATTTTTCACAGACCTGGACAAATGCTCACCGTTTTTAGCCGTGAACCCCGGTAAAAACACACTTGCATGAAATTGTTCCATTTTACAAGATCTTAAGTATTAGGAACTGCACCAGACAGCAGCCCAATCAATATTAAAAAAATGTGTATGACTAGCGCAATCTTGAATATCAGTAATTGTAGTAGAGAAGGAGACTTGGAAAGATGTAGTCATTCATACAAGAAACTACAAAGATAAATATTCGGACCTCTGATACTCTCACCGTAAAAACATTGCTATGGCTAGAGATACTCTACTAGAAAGTAGAAAATCCCGGTCCGCTAAAAAATGGGCAAGCCGTTGTTCGGTGAGCCCCTTGTCGGTTGAGCTTCTGTCCGGTCACCTTGAAGGAAGGGGTCGGCACCCACTACACATAAGTGATGGTCTCGCGTTTATACTTACATTATCGGTATTTCAAGTGTCGAATACATTTTGCGCAGCATAATACAGACGTCCTTTACCAATTTTAGC